>SAUA01000121.1:0-102961 GCA_004335185.1 Phoma sp. RAV-16-625
CCCCCCCCCCCCCCCCCCCCCCCCCCCCCCCCCCCCCCCCCCCCCCCCCCGCCCCCCCCCCCCCCCCCCCCCCCCCCCCACCCGGTGGGTACCGGCGCCTTTTTTCTTTACCCCCCCCCCCCCCCCCCCCCCCCCTAACCAAGAATATCAAAATATGACATTTTTACCTACCCTTTCAAGGATGCGCAAATAAGAGCTACAAGTTATTGCAGAGAAATTAGGGTGTAAAGATAACGTACTTCAACGTGTAGGCTACTTCACTAACACATTTCTTAGTGCACACTCTAAAATAAGATGTTTTCGTGATACGGAAAGACTTCTCTTAAGACTCTCTGTTAAACGAGCTCCTTTGAAGAGATTCTGACCACTGGTTGTGGTGCAATACTACGTTAAAACAGGTGAGTTTTCGGGGTCTTGATTTTGAATTCTGGATCTTGACAAACATAAGGATCAAGGCAAACTGAAAAGTATGTTGGATAAGAATCGGCTACTGACTGTCTTGATACATTTCACGGGATGATGACTGGCGGTATGTAAATAATTGGACATTGTCTCCTGGAGTAGCCTTCAAATCCTCCTCTAGCTCATTGAGCTTCAGGCCCAGCCGCTCGCTCCAAGGGTTCTGCAATCGGAGACTACCCACACTTTCGCCATCATGTGTGCGGCCACAGGTCACGGCCCGTACAACCAAATCCATTCCCCAAGGGTTACTAATAGCGATCAGCTTGCGTCCTTCAACGATCATTTCGTCTGCTGCGCCACGTAGGATCGAATGGTTCCCATAAAAAGGATCGCTTCCGTCATCAACGATATTGGCTTCACTTTTGCCTAGGTCGAAGCCAAAAAGCCTGTCAATCAGACACTCGTATGAAGTAAGCGACTTGCAAATAGGTTCTTGGGATGTTTGACATACGTATTGATCCAAGAATTACAGATGAAGGAAGTGCAGCTGATCGGACCCGCCTTCGCTTCCAGATACTGTACGATTTTCCGTTTGTAGATAGCTACACCTACCCCGTACCGCTTGTGATATGTCCTGATCCCATAGTCTGATGGAATGAATCGATCTACGCCTGCCTTGATGGCTGCGTCGATCATAAGCTTGAGCCGTGCTTCAAGACATGCACAGCAATGTTACCGCTTGCCCAGAACTTTTCAATGCACAGATCAACATCTTCAGAAGGAAGCGATACTTACACCAATTAGGACCACGTTGCGCACCGGATTCGGCACGTTGAGAGAGATTGGGAGGATATCGAGATTGTAGG
The DNA here is from genome assembly GCA_004335185.1 of Phoma sp. RAV-16-625. NCBI lineage: Eukaryota > Fungi > Ascomycota > Dothideomycetes > Pleosporales > Didymellaceae > Phoma > Phoma sp. RAV-16-625. Next base: position 1,269 of record SAUA01000121.1, read on the forward strand.
TGAAGAATTACTGCACTGTTAGTGGACCTTGACGAGCAACATTCACAACGGCGGCACGCAGATAAACTAAAATCAGTAGGTAGCGCATACCCCTCAGCAAGGGTGGACACTTATGCTTAGTAAATTTGTATATCACCAAAATGTTTGATCCACGGATGGCTCAAATTGAGCTGCGGGTTCAGCAACCTGAACTGCAATACACCAGGACAAAGCACCTGTACCTTTTGCTTTTGCGGACGTGCAACTCAAATGAAATCGCTGTCTGCGATCGAGAGGTAGTATATCCGGGGGATTATAATCTTGGAGTAGAACCCGAAAGGTAACGACCAGGTCGTATCTGCAAGACACTAGCATTCCGTTACGGACGATAAAGTACGCCATTCGAGAGGTGAGCTAACGCGCGAGACCTTTTCGTTAATCGTAGCCAAGTGGGTACCTGAAGCTGCTCCACCCGCGCTACAGGTGGGGACGGTGGCTCAGAACATCAGGCATACGCTCGCAAACCAAAAAGTGACATCTCTCGATAAGCACCATGCGGTGCTTCGAGATAGCGGTTCATTGAACAACAAAGCATCTCGGAGATCAGGTAGGCAGTTGACGTCATGGTTGCCGTGGACAACGACACGCTCCAGGCAGAGATCGAGCAAGTCTTCTAGAGTCTGTGCGACCAGTTACTATGTATCGCCCGACTCTAAAATTATCGTAAGAAAGGCTATCCGGTTATATGTTGCTGCCGTCAAATATTACGACTCCAACAGAACTAGTGCATTAGTTCCCGAGAATGAACTTTGCACGTTGGCTGAAACTTCTGGGTGCGCAAGCGACATTTTTCTAATCATTAAAGGCAGTTAACCATTGTATTCTCGATTCGGTATGGGTTTCTATACTAGGTCGATTATTACACCAGTTTGAGAATGCTGGAGCGTGACTGCGAAGCGGAGGAGCGAACGCTGAATTGCCAAGGATTCGCAACATTTTAAAAACACGTGAGGAACACTAACGCTGCTCTACTTTCTGACATGTAGCAACGAGCACCTCAGACCCACTAGCACTATTTCTGCCCTCTTATATGAGCATTGCACAGTAATACCCTTTGGAAGATATCTTTGCCTAGTAAGCACTCAAGAGCCGGATGCTAATAAGTCTAAAGCGAGGTAACGAGAACTGCTTAGATCCTCTGCTTCGCACGTTTTGGTCTGTTTACGTCTCAGGACTTATTATGTCGGCCACGTGGATCAGTCAATATGTTGTGCATGTTGCTTGCGGAAATGCTCCTCTAGCTGACTACGCAGTACCGAAGTTCGATCTCTATTGGCCAGTCTTGCCAGATCATGGAGAGCTGCTGGTTACCCAGCCATATGTACTGTATAGTATCTATGAGGGCTCTGTTCAGCAAATCACTCACCATTCTCGGTCTTGGTTTAGAGGATTTGGCGATTGCATCTACAGCTCCTGTCTCACAAAGAATCTAACACTATACCAGTCTGGCGATGACATATCCCTCATTATGTATTATATCAACCACGTGGTATCGTGCACTAGCTCACATGAAGGGCGAGCACAAAGACGCTCACGAAAAGATTCGAAAGCCAAGCCGGCAGCAGCACGAGGTTGAGTTTGGGTCAACGCTCTCCGGACTGAAAGCAGCACTGGACCTGTCTCTCGCTCGGTCTAGTCGCAGTATTCAAAGTTCGCCTCCAAAAATCGACATGCAATTTCCCCAGTGGATGCAGGTCCGCAGTTCCTGGACCTTCCACAATTGGCTGAACACTTAGTGTCACAAGGTTCGCTGGACGGTTTTCTTCCCGCCGTCCATCGCCGCGAGTCCCGGAGACCACTAATTAGTGAAATGCGCCAATAGTCTCACAATACTGTTTGCTAGCTCATGGGGCCCTAATATAAAATGCTGGGGTAAATTGAACCTAGGAAGGGAGCGATCTCGCCATATAGTGCTCCGCGCTCAAAGCGGGCAAGCGTCGTCTTGGCCTCCCACTTCACGAAGTACATATGTAAAGTCGACTAGGTGCACTTGGAGTGTATCGAGGCTGCTCGCTCTCTCAGACTTCGACATCAGTTCCAAGATTCAAGATGCGCTGCGACATTGCCGTCACGGCGCTCCTGGCTTCCGGCGCCACTGCCGCTGCTGTGAAGAAGGGATTTGTTACTACCAAGGGTACTACCTTCAAGCTTGATGGCAAGGACTTTTACTTTGCTGGAACAAATGCCTACTACTTCCCGTTCAACGACGTGAGTCTTCTACACATAGATCTGAAACCTCTTGTTCTAACAGTATCTAGCTCCCCGCCGATGTCGAGAAGGGTATGGCAGCAGGCAAGAAGGCTGGTCTGAACGTATTCCGCACGTGGGGCTTCAACGACCGCAACCGTACCACTATCGCCGGTGGTCTCCCCCAGTACGGTGGTGAGGGTGCCGGTCCTTCGCCCAACGTGCTCCAGTGGTGGAACAACGGCACCGCCGAGATCAACCTTGCTCCCTTCGACAAAGTCATTGCCGCTGCGGAGAAGACAGGGATAAAACTCATCATCGCCCTGACAAACAACTGGGCCGACTATGGTGGCATGGACGTCTACACGACCAACCTGGGCGGCAAGTACCACGACGACTTCTACCGCGACCCCAAGATCAAGGCGGCATTCAAAAAGTACGTCAAGGCCATTGTCCAGCGCTTCAAGAACTCCAACGCCATCATGGCATGGGAGCTCGCCAACGAGCCCCGCTGCGGCGCCGACGGCGTGCGCAACCTACCGCGATCCGACAAGTGCACACCCGACACCATCACAGCCTGGATCGACGAGATGAGCACATACGTCAAGAGCCTGGACAAAGACCACCTCGTAACCTGGGGCGGCGAGGGCGGCTTCAACATCGCCAGCGACGACTGGGCCTACAACGGCGCCGACGGCGGCGACTTCGACAAGGAGATAGCCCTGAAGAACATCGACTTCGGCGTGTTCCATAGCTACCCGGACTGGTGGAGCAAAACGGTCCCCTGGACAGTACAGTGGATCAAAGACCACGCCACGTCGGGCCGCAAAGCCAACAAGCCCGTCGTGCACGAAGAGTACGGCTGGCTGACCGACGACAAGCGGCAAGCGTACCTGGGCAAGAGCGACAACCAAACGCGCGTCGAGGTGCTCGGTCTATGGCAGAAGACGAGCCTCAAGGAGAAGATGAGCGATATGTACTGGCAGTTTGGGTTCAGCGGGTTTTCGTACGGGAGGAATAACGATGATGGGTTTACCATCTTCCTCGAGGATGCCGAGGCCAAGCCTTTGGTGTTTGAGCATGCGAAGAAGGTTAATGCGCTGAATTAGTGCTGGATGTTCGTATAGATATCACTTCTCTTGGTATTAATCCATGGTTCTTAAATGCACATATGCAGAGCACTTCTCCGTCACCATCGCGTTTCCATCCCGTTTCTCCTCACCGTCAGACCCGAGTCTTTTCTAGAAGCTTGATGCGTATAACATCACGTCCGAATCCACAGTCTAGCCACTGCCCTCACTATCAGCTCAGACAATGTTTCTCCAACAACGTCGTATCCACCAGCACCATTCGCTCCAGCTCCTCGAAACTACCCACGCCGGTCTTTCCAGCCGCGACCGCCGAAGTTCTAGATTCCGTGCTTCCGAGTCGACTAGGCCTGAGCGAGTCTAATGGAAGTGAGGTGTAGCTTTTAGACTTTTCGAGGCGGGAGTAGGAGGAGCATGGATGGTTGATCTAGCATCGATGCATGTCTGCAGGAGCAAGGAGATTAGCGGGTTGGAAGTGCTTCATTTTTGATGTGCAGAATGGGGAGATTGCGGGTTATGGACGGTGGTATTGGAGGAGGTAGAGCGGGGAGATTGTTTGGAGGTGGGTGAGCGAGATGCTGTGGGATTTCATTTCATGGTCTTGGGGTTTGGATAGGCTGAGGGAGGAGTGAGTGAGTGAATAAGCGATGCCAGGAAAATGAATTTTCTGGAAAGTGATGGAAAGAGAGCACTTCTAGCTTTCTCGAGTAGTGATTTCTTCAAACCCATCGACATGATCAACAGCCATCGCTAGATATCCACCCCCCACAACTACCCATCAATCCCCCTCACGGCGCCTGCCCAATCTTCTGAACATCACCCTCCTTCCACACCTTCTTAACGCGATACCACCTCACATCCACCTGCACCAACCCCTCCTCCAGCACCTCCTCAAGCCCCTTCCCCTCCCGCACCCCCTCCACCTCTCCGTCAAACTCCACAAGCGCCAACCACCTCCGCGCCTCCGTCCCACCCACCACATTCCTCTCCCTCCTAACCCCAGACCCAAACTCGAACCGCCTCGCCCTGACAAACCCAGGCAGCTGCTTCACCTCGAGCGCAAACTTGCCCGCAAACCAAACCTGCGCCTCGCCCTCGCTCCCAGGCCGCGGCGAGAGCTCAACACAAGCGAGCAGCGGCGCATCCGTACCAGGCACCGGAGACGACGAAGCCGGAGAAAGAGCCGGGAGAGCGAAATCAGCATAGAACCTGATATCGAACCCAGCATGCGCATAGATCCTATCCACGAGCTGCTGGTCCGGGGGCAGGGAAGCCACGGCCTGGAAGTCGGGGTGCTGTGCGTACGACAAGTCCGGGAACTCGTAGGTGATTAGGTAGGGCGCATTGGGGGAGAGCGGGCTGTAGCGGGTTGCGGAGGGGATGCCGGGGAGGCGGAGGACTTCGAGGGCGTGTTCCTGGGGGTTGTTAGGGGGGGTGGAGGGGAGGGGAGGTAAGGAGGCGGACGTACGGTTTCGTACCAGGCGTCGAAGTGCGAGGTGCTGAGTTTGGTGGGTTCTAGGATCTTGGACGAGACGTAGAGGATTCCTGCCATGGTGTCTTGGAGTTTACTTGATCTTGGCTAGCGACGAATAATTGTGAACTCTCGTTGATTGCTGCGATACTTCACTTCTTCGTACTTTCGCTGCTATGACGATGGAGTAGGAATTACTTGCAAGTGGGAGATGCGTCTGGGCCGCTGTGGATCGATAGCAAAGGACCGACGTCGCTCCGGTCGGCGACGGCTACGGATGTGGGATGGTGGAGTAGCGGTGTATGGAGATCTGTGGAGAAGGCGCGACACCTGCCGGCGAAGTGGATCAGCAGAGAAGGTTGAGCGACAGGATGGATGGTGAGCTTGGTTGACTCGCGCTTTGATTACAATTACTTGCACCCTTATATGTACCATCGTCCTGGGTGTTACTTCTCTCAAGCGCCCCCAAAATGTAATGTCGTCTCCACTGATCACCCTCTTCAACTCAAGCCGCCGAGCCTTACATGAGCACCTTGCGCTACATCAGTCAAAACTCTCCAAGTGCGCACACAGTGCGCAGTCTCCAAATCAAGCCGCCTTGGAGGAATAAAACGCTAAACAGACCACTGACATAGGAAACCGACGTCGTGTCATGCGAATCACCCGTAGATGCAAATAAAAGGTAGAAAGGTTTGTACAGTCTAAAACCGCGGAACTTTTGAAGGCTGTGCGGCTCCTGGATGTCGGGAATCCAGGGCGCAGAAAGATAGCGTGGGTGTTGTCGATCGTGTTCGAAGCTTCGATCATCATGTGTCGTCGGCGTCCGGAGTCGGTGTCTCGCTCTCATCCTCGGGCAGGGTGGGGGGAGCCTGGACAAGACTCTTCCGCTTGCCCTTCTTGTCCTCCTTCTCCGTCGACGAGGATCCGTTCGTGTCTGGTGTATTCGCTGCCATTGTCGGTGCTGTGGGCTTAACCGACTTCTTCGACGGGGCAATGGTTGCCATGCTGGTGGACATCTTGGATGTATCCTTGTTGTTGGTACTGTCCGAGTCCTTTGCAAAGTCCTTCCATTTCCGCCAGCCGTCGAAGTCGATGAGGGCTTGCATGCAGCCCCATTCCTTGACTTTTCGCTCGAGCCAGACAAAGTTGACGGGCTGGATAAGAGATTAGCGTGGAATGACGTTTGGAGGTGAATTCCTTACCTTGGTCAAGAAGTCGTTGCAGCCAGCTGCCAAAGCTTCATGCCTGTCACTCTGCAGGGAACTGGCGGTGAGGGCCACAATAATGACGGGGCTCTTGAAGAGGCTCCTATCACCGAGCTTGTCGTCCTCCACAAGCTCGGTGTTGGAACCACCCTGCTTGTCTAAGCCGTTGTGGGTGGTTTCGCTGCTCCCGCTGCTGAAGACGCCGATGCTGTTGACGCGCTCCAGCCTTCTGATTTCCTTTGTCGCTTCCAGACCGTTCATGACGGGCAGCTGGATGTCCATGAGGACCAGATGGAAGCCACCAGCCTTCCACTTGGTTACGGCTTCCTTGCCGTTCATGGCGCGCTCCCATCGGACCTTGAGTCTCTGCATAAAGGCACCCAGGACACGCAGGTTGATGATGTTGTCTTCGACGATCAAGACGTTGATGGGTGGCACGGAGCCGTCGAGCAGGCCTGCTGGCAGACTGGGTGGGTCGGCGGGTGCTGGCTTTCGCCGCCTCTTCTTCTCTGGGCGCGGCGAGGCAACGCGTAGGGTGGGCGGGGTGTCGTGTTGTGTGCGGACGGGAGGGTCGATGGGGGCGGGCGGGGTGGGTATGGGGGCGTTGGAGGCCTGCGAGTGCTTGTCGTTGGAAGCCGACGAGTTGTGGCGATCGCGGTTGAGAGGGCGGGTCAGCGCGGCGGACGAGGGGATGCCGCCGGCCAGGGTGGTGGGCGAGGCCGTGTTCTGGCGCGGGCCATACTTGGGGCGGCCGTGGTGGGCGCGGCGTGCTGCAGCGCCGCCAGGAGACGGCAGCGGGGCCAGCTGGCCGCCGTTGGTGAGGACGGCTATCGAGTGGGGGGGAGGCTGAGGCGGGCCGTATGCGGCGGCGGCGGGCGAGGGTTGGGCGGCGGGCATGGGCGGGAAGTACTCGGTCTGGGCATGTTGAGCGTCGTCGTGGTGTGCGTAGTAGAGGGGCACTCGCGGTGAAGGCTTGGGGGTGCGACGCACGGGGACGTCGATGATGAGGGCCTCGCGGACCGTCTGGCCGCCGGGGAAGTAGGCGTCGAGGGTGCGGCACATGTGCTCCTCGGGGCCCAGGGTGCGCTCGTGGCCATGGCCGGCGTCGCGCGGGACGATGCCGAGGGTAACGTCGGGCGAGTCGAAGCTGCGGCCGAGCGAGTTTGCGTACTTGCGCAGGATCATGTCGCGCACGTCGTCGACGAGGTCGTCCTCGCCGATCTGGACCAGCGTGGCCGAGGCGTTGGGCCGCTTGACCCAGATCTTGCGGTGCAGCATGGCGGCGGAGAGGGCGGGCTGGAGGGTGCCAAAGTAGTCGGCGGGCGGTGGGTGCGGTGGGTGCGGCGGGGGTGCGTCAGGGGCCAGCAGCGTCGTGATTACACGGGCATCGGTGTGGGCGACGAGAGACTGGCGGCGCAGCGGGCTGGGGGGATGCGGTGCGGTGGGTGCGGTGGGTGCTGTGAAGGTGGGCGCGGGCGCGGCGCTGATGTCTGCTGGGTCGGCGGTGCTGGCAGAGGCAGACAGACTCGACGCGTCGTCGGCAACGGCAGCCGTCACGGGCAGGTGGATGGGCGTGGGCGCCTCGAGGGTGACTTGCGGACAGGCCGAGGGTAGCGCTGCGTCGGTCGAGGCCGTGGTCGAGGTGCGCGTGTGGGCGGGCGATGGGCTGCTGGAGCTGGTGGCCGTCGGCGTCGTGGTCGTCGTGGTCGTCGTGGCCGTGTTTTGGGAATGCTGCGAGTGCGAGTGCTCGGCACGAACCTCGGGCTTCTGCAGCACCTCCGACCTGGCCAGCCGTGGATCGACCTCTGCGCGCAGCCCCTCGTCACGCAGCTCCGTCGCCGAGTGCGCCGCCAGCTTGGACAGCGACAGACTCTTGCGCAGCGTGCTCGACGTCCGCGGCGCTGCGTCGCTGCCCGCCGAGGCGTTGGACCGCGTCGTCGTGCTGGCTGCGCTGCTCCGCCGCAAGAAGCGCGGCAGGAATCGCCGTGACTTGATGCTGCTCATTCCAGCGAACAGCCGGTGGCCGCGGGCATGCAATCGTGGGAAGTGGGCTTCAAACGCCGTCGTTACGCAGGCGTGTCTGTTATGAGGCCAACACCAGCCGCGAAGCTCGAGCGGCGAGCTACCTTTCTTTCTGCCGTCAGTTGTCAATCGCACGATCGCGCGCCTGTGATCGTGATGGCATCTGCCTGATGCCGCTCCAACAACACCTGCAAGCACCAGCAGGGACACTGGTAAAGTAAAATGAAGAAGATCAAGAATAGAAGAGAGCACGCAGGCCAGGCAGGTCAACAGCGGTACAGCACGCAAGAAAGGAGCGCGCTATCGTAGTCGTTGTTATTGTCGTCCATGTCCATGTTCATGTCCCCAGTCCCCAAGCTTGGGCGTGAATCCCTCTAATGAGCCTGCCATGGGGCCTGTTCACCCTCGCATTCGCTCCACCACGGCCTGCCGCCTGCAGCGCTTCACACCTCGTCTTGCCATGGCCACTACATGCCCACGTAATCTCTGCGACACCTCGTCCGAGACAGCCTGCAGCAAACCCACTGCGCTGCACCGTCGCCAACCTGTCACTCTGGTTCGCACGACAACGGCTCCCACTCCCAGGCTAACCCTGCCACCTGACCGGACAGCTCATGCTCTTTGCACCTTCCTTGCCCTCGTGTCCTGTTGACGTTCGAGTGTGCTCCCGACGGCCCCTTTCTTCTGCTGCCAACGCCGCAGTGGCCTCGAACCTTGAACTTCCAACTCGCCACTGGCCGCTGCACCTCGCTCGAAACCTGAATGGATATCAACCCAACCTGCGCGACGCCCACCAAGCGAACTGTATGCGGGTCGCCGAGTTGGGCACAGTCTGACATGTCGGCCCTCTTTGGGCATAGCCAGCGCGTGCTAAAGAAGACGTCCTCTGCATCTCCTTCACCTCGTCGTCGAAAGCAACCACTCTGTCCGTCTTGGGCTTATCAACGCCTATCTCCAAACACCACCTGTGAAACTGCATAATGTGCTGACCGCCCAATCAACCGACGCTCATGATCTGCCGTATGCGGCTGTCTGTAACATTCACGAATAGCGTGCGAGTAAACCTACTCCGTCCAAAGATGCAAACTCTCTTACCTTGCCACACATTCGAGAGACGCAGTCGTCCAGATACAACGTTCCAAACAGCCGTTTCATAAACAACGTCAGAGACAAGCGCTCGCATTCGCACTCGACCAAGACAGCCGCTAGCAGCGCGACGAAGCCAACATACCGCAACCGCCGACTTGCGGTCTATAGTCACGGTTTGTTTCGCCGGCCAGACGGCCCACCACTCCGCGTGTAGACACCAGCCAGCTTATTGCGTCACTGCGAGCGTTTGCAACAGCGAATGTGATACCGTGTCCAGCGTGCTGAAAAGCGTGTTCACGGCATAGTTGTCTGTCATGACAGCACTGACATCACCATCTACGCACCGACTCGACCAACCCAAATCACAGCCTCTTCATAAAGCACTCACGAACCGCGCACTTACATCACACCACACCACATCACTGCACTGTACTAGACCAGGAACCCTATACCAAGATCTAGACATGAGATGACATGTGAAGTGACGTGATATGAATGAATCCAAGACAAGAAAAGACTTTATAATGAGGAATATTAATATCTTTGTTATTCGTCAATCAATCAACTAAGCAAGGCTGTAAGTAATGCAAACCATACTTTACTTTCTCTCTCTCTATCTCTATCTATACAACTCGGCTGTAGATATAACGCTGTTGTGTATTATAGCATCTTTAGCTTTTAAGATCTAATTAGGACTAAGAACAAGACCAAGACCATAACATCATCATTTGAATTATTAATATCTTTGTCATTCGTCAATCAATCAACCAAGCAAGGCTATAAGTAATGCAAGCCATGCTTCGCTCTCTCCATCTATCCAATTCAACTCGACTGTAGACGTAACGCTGATGTGTATCGTGGTATCTTCAGCTCTCTTCTTCTCTCTTTCTCTCTCTCTCTTACAAACACACACACTCTCTCTCTTACAAACATTCCCTCTCTCTCCTACAAACACTCCCTCTCTCTATAACCCTCCCTATCTTTGTATTCTTCCTTCGTCTTCTTCCTTCGTCTTCTTCCTTCGTCTTCTTTCTCGTCTCTTCCTCGTCTCCTCGTCTTCATCCCTCTCTTCCTTCTCTTTTCTCTCTGGTCTGACTGTCTGTCCTCTCTGTTCTCTTCATCCTCATGTTCTTCTCCATCATCATCGTCTTTCCCTCACTCACTCATCCGCTAAAAATCCTTGAAATACCCGTCCCACCGATCGCTCAGCTCCTTGGTATACGGATCGCGATTCCCGCTCTCGTCCTCGTAGTCGTCGAAATTGCGCGTGTCGGCGGGCCCGCGCAGGTGCGGCACAATCGGGCCCTGCACTTCGCGCCTGTACATCTTGTCCCAGTCAATGTCTTTGAACCACTCGTGCTGCCGTACGCGCGAGGCGCCGCCCGCAATGTTGCCCAGTCGTTTCGACACGTCGACGGTGCAGAGCCCCGAGATGAGGTCGCGTGCCGGCGCGGACATGGCGCTGGGGAAGCGGACTTTGCCCTCGACGATTCTGCGTGGGTTAGCGAGGTGTGCAGATGGTGAGAGGGAGGCGCACTGTTCGTAGATCTTCATGGGGTTCTGGTCCCAGAAGGGAGGCTGGCCGACGAGGAACTCATAAACGAGAATGCCAAACGCCCACCAGTCTACTGCTGTGCCGTGGCCTATTGGAGTGTCAGCTTCGGCAAGCTACGTCGCAGCATCAGCAGATGTACCTGTATTCCTAATGACTTCTGGCGCCAGGTACTCGGGCGTGCCGCATAATGTGTATGTTTCCCCTGCTCATGTCAGCGCCATTGCTGGTGTTCGGTGACGTGACGTACGATTCTCTACTTTCTTTGCGAACCCAAAGTCAACCAGCTTAAGATGCCCCTCGGCGTCGATGAGTATGTTCTCGGGCTTGAGGTCGCGGTAGGCCACGCCTTCCCTCTCGTGCAAAAACTCCAATATCAGCACAATCTCGGCGGCGTAGAACTGTGAGGTGGGCTCGTTGAAGCGTCGTGCTCGGCGCAGGTAGCTGAAAACCTCGCCGCCAGGGCAGTAGTCGAGCTGTGCAGGTTAGCTTGGCCGTGGCGGGCTCGGTGTCGAAACGTACGACCATGTACAGTGAGTCCATGGACTGGAAGCTGGCTACCATTGTGGTGATGAAGGGATGCCCGGCGACTTTGGCGAGAACATTGCGCTCGTTCCGTACGTGCTCGACCTGCTTGAGGCGGATGACTGGTGTTGTGTTAGCGGCAGCCTTGCTTGGGCACTTCAACACGACGCACCGTCCGTTTTGCGCAGGATCTTGAGGGCAAAGACCTTATCTTGGTCGCCCTGCTGAGCGTCTTTCAGGCGCACCAGCCAGACGCGGGCAAATGTGCCTGGCAGCTGTCAGCGGCGGTCCACGGCGCAGACTCCTGGTGGAGCGTAGATGGTAGATGGTGAATGCGCACCGGTGCCGAGCGTCTTAATGAGCTCAAAGTCTTCCTGGCGCAGGACCTTGCTGGAGTGGCCGACGGGCTTGTGCTCCGGGTCCTTGTCGATCTCGTCTGGGGTGAGGGTGGAGCGCTGGGCCTCCCACTGGGCGAGCGTGTGCTTCTCGGCCTCGCGCGGCTTGTCCATGGCCGAGTCGTTGCGGTCGTGCAGCGGGACCGAGGGCTGGCGCGCGCCGCCCTTTTTCTCGCGGTGGTGTTCGATTGGGTGCAGGAGGCGATTTACGGTCGCCATGGCTGTTGTTGTTGCTGTTGTTGTTGCTGTTGTTATTGCTGCTGCTGTTGCGGGAGCGGTTGCGGTTGCGGTTGCGGGCGCCGGTCGCCAGTTACGTCGGGCGTTGGGTGTCGGGCAGGCGTTGCTCGTTGCTGTTGCTCTTGGTCTTGCTCTTGGTCTTGGTCTTGGTCTTGGTCTTGCTCTTGCTCTTGCGGACCGGTTCGTGGGCGAGTTTAGGCTAGGACTGGGACGAGACTCGAGCGGGCAAAGATGTTGTGAGCGGCCTGAGGAGTGCAGCGTCGGCGCCAGGCCAGGGGCGTTGGCTATAACGGACGCTCCCTCAGCGCATAGCGGGGGTAAGCCTGAGGCGCATTCTGGCAGGATGACGCACGCGTGGGGAACCCGTTGCTTCTCGTAACCAAGCCGACCCGCCAGAACGTGCGGCGCTCCCCTCGATGCTCACGGCGGTGTGCCAGCCGTCGCCATCAGCCGCGGACCATGCAGCTACACGTATTCAGTTCAGTACACACGAGACTCTCTTTGCCTGTCGTGGGCGCAGTGGATGCTGTGTTTGGCAGTCGCTGCACAAGCAATCAGCAAGGCTGCGAGAACAAGCCATCCCGTGCCATCAGATCAAGACTACCAGGGCGCAGGGCTGACAGGCGTCGAGCCAGCAAACGCTGCATTGAGCCGGCGTGCTGGAAACCAAGCAGCCCTGCCATCTGCCAATCTGCCAATCTGCCATCTGCCAATCGGCGGCTAAGTGGCCCGAGCCAGACCGACGGCGGTGCTTTGCTTGCTCACGCACGATACCCGAGACGCAGTGTTTGGCTTGCACGAGATGGAGACTGCCGATATGCTGGTGAATGCGTTTATAGTAAAGTGTTGGCAGGGCCGCTTGATTGATCCACTGCCGCCATCCATGTACACGTCCCCTGGACCTCCCTGACTGGACCTCGACTGCTGCCCTCTCGGCCTCCCTGCTTGGTTCCAAAGCCAAAGAGACATGCGCCTCGACTCCTCTCGCGTCGACTGATTCAACCCAAAACTCCCTGTCCTAACGCCAGATGTGTTGCATGCAAGTGTTGTGTTTCTACACCGCGTATTCGTACATGAAGACGAGACCCCTTGTCCCTTCAGCCAGCGGCACGCGTGTTCATGATCAGCGCAACAATGAGTCTGCCAAGGTCAGCCGTAGAATTAGAAACATGATCACCCAACGTACCCGTAAAGACCCAAGACTTCGGCGAAGATAAGAATGAGCACCATGCCGACGAAGATGCGCGACTGGCGCATGAAAGAGCGCACGCCCTGTATCTGTTAGCTCATATCCACTTCTGATCACAACGGCCGCACGTACGGCGTCTCCAACGATGCCAATGGCATAGCCCGCGGCCAGGCCCGAGAGGCCGACCGACAGACCGGCGCCCATGTGCATGAAGCCGGCAAAGAGCGAATACTCCTTCTCGGGCGGGGGCTTGATGTCGCTGGCGATGAGGACCGAGATGACGAGGGCGTAGACGGCCAGGATACCGGACATGACAATGGGGATGAGCGACTGTGCCGTGTCAGTCCAACACTTTTATTTCTGCTTCTGCGTTTGCGTGCACGTCTCGCACCTTCATGATCAGGTCGGGCCTGTAGGTTCCAATGCCGGCAATACCGACGCCAGCTTTGGCGGTGCCATAGGCAGCTCCCATGCCTGCGTGCCGTTAGCTCCAACGCGTCTCTGCTGCTGCGGGTGGCGGGTCCTACATCCAAAGGTCATCTGTGGGCGGTTCGTGGATTAGTCCTCAAGAATTGCGGGTGGCTGCGACTCACTGCGAAGAAGATGCCGCTCTGCAGAGGGTTAGCTTATGAAGTCATCGCTGCTGGCTGGGGGCGGCGCTCACCATGCCGAAGAAGGGCGCGAAGCTGGGCGCGAGGTTCTCGATCTCGCCCGACATGGTGTGTGGGTGTCTCGACGGCTGGGTGCGGTAGGGGAGGGTGGCGCGAGGCGGGTGTGGAGGAGCAACGTCGTGGGTGGAGGTGGGCGATGGATTGTCCAAGGTCGACGAGTGGACGAGTGGGCGAGTTGGACATGGTCCGTGGGGCGCGCAGCTGGAGCCAAGCACTGCACTTCAGCGCTCAGGACGCAGCACTGCAGCGGAACGTCTCGTTCTGCCCGCTCCCCGCCGCGAACTGCACCCCGACCCCATATTGCCTGTTGCCAGCACTCGCCCGCACACCACGCACTGCTCCGCCCGTCGTTGCTCGACCACCCGGCCCCCGCGGCCCCCTCGCTGGGGACTCTGCACCTGCACCGCTTTCTCGCGCACCGAGCACTACACCAACACCAACAACACCACCACCACCACCAGCCGCCTTGCCGCCCACGCCCCGCCCGTGCTCCTGGCCGCGTCTAGACAGCATTGCCTGAACACGCCAGCCTGCACCGCAAGCTGTCACCACCACCCCCAGCACCAGCACCACCACCAGCACCAGCACCACCGCCCCGCGTGTCTGTCCGCCTCGCGTGTGGCTCCGCACTTCGGCCTCTCCAAGCGAGCCCCCACCCCAGACGTCTTCCTCGGCGAGCCGGCGGACGCGCATGTGCCTTGGGACACTGCAGACCCTGCGGACTGAAGCGCGCACATGGCCAACTACGGGCACCAGCAGGCCGGAGGGCCGCCGCAGTACGCCCAGCCCACGGGCGGCGCGAGGGACGCGGCCTTTGCCAACATCTTCGGCGCGAGTCCCGCCATGGCCGGCCGCTCGCAGACCATGACCTCGCACTCGCACATGCGCATCTCCGACCGCGCCGCCACCATGTCCGCCCACACGGCCGACATGATGCAGCGCGCACCCCCCATCCGCCAGCCCGTCAACGGCTACGACCGCCGCCCGCCCGCCCCCTACGACCAGCGCGCCCCGTCCGCCTACGACCCCCATCGCCCCCAGACCCACGACCAGCCGCCACAGAGCCACCAACGCCCCATGCAGCCCCCCAACGGCTACGCCCCAGACCCGCGCTTCTCCCAGCCCGGCCCTCACACCCAGCGCCAGCCCCAGCCTCAGTACCTGCCTCAGCCCTTGCGTCCAGAGCGCCAGCCATACGGCCAGCCCCAGCGCTTCGACCCCCGCCCCTCGCCTCCGGGCCAACCGCCCTTCAGCAAGCCCGCCCCGCCGCGCTTCCCTGCGCCTGGTGCCCCAGCCATGAACAGCGACCCCTACCGCTCACAGTCTCTGGCCACTGGCCCGCGACCGCAGTTCAATGGCCCAGCCCACAGCTACCAGTCGCCCGCAAACACCTTCCGCCAACAGCCCTACATGAACCACATGGCCAGGACCACGGCCCAAGGTCGCGTCGTCCCTGAGCGCCCGGATGAGCGCACCATGTCCATGAGCTCGTACCGAGGCGAGGGTGACTTTGGCCCACAGCAAACCATGATGAGCGGGAGGGTCATTCCCGGACGCAGACGAGAATCAGACGGGCAGGAGATGGCGCCGGCCGACCAGCGCTCTCCTGCCGTATCTCCACCCCCCAACACCAACATGGGCCCAGGGACGAAGACCAGAAACGCCAGCCAGGGCAGCATACCGCAGATGCGCACCATGTCCATGGCTTCCACCATAGCGCCTTCGATAGCACCCTCGCCCTCGGACCGCACAGACACCATGTCTTCCTCCGTCACCCGTCCGAGCTCTACCCAGACCACCAACAGCAACAACAGAGCTTCAGGCCAGTCCCACATTGGGCCTGTCGTGCCCGCAGCGCAGGGAGAGAAGCAACGGCGCGCTCCTCTCGTCTACCCTGCCTTGTTGTCGCGTGTAGCTACCACCTTCAAAGACAGAGTCCAGATATCAGAAAAGGAGAAGGATGGCCTGGTTTATCAGAGTGCTTTCACGGGAGCGGATGCCGTCGATCTCATCGCCTTCATCATCAAAACGACGGACCGCAACCTGGCCCTTCTCCTGGGTCGCTCTTTGGACGCGCAGAAATTCTTCCACGACGTGACGTATGCGCACAGGTTGCGAGATTCGACCAACGAGATCTACCAGTTCCGCGAGACCATCATGGAAGAACAGGCCGAAGTCAACGGCGTCTTCACTCTGCTCACCGAGTGCTACTCTCCAACCTGCACGCGGGATCGTCTCTGCTACTCCATCGCCTGTCCCCGTCGCTTGGAGCAGCAGGCTCGCCTCAACCTGCGGATCCAGCCGGGTCTCAAGCGTGAAGAGTCTCGTGCCAGTCTACACGAGGACACAAACGACGAGGAGCAAAAGCTCTGGATCAACACCGTGCCCAAGGATGTCGCCGATAGCGTCTCGGACAAAGAGAAGAAGCGCCAAGAGGTCATATCCGAGCTCATGTACACGGAGCGAGATTTCGTCAAGGATCTCGAGTATCTCCGCGATTTCTGGATGAAGCCCCTCCGCAACCCGGCAACCTCGCCCATCCCAGAACACCGCAGAGAAAAGTTCGTACGCACCGTCTTTAGCAACTGCCAGGAAGTCTACATGGTCAACTCTCGTCTGGCGGAATCTTTGACGAGACGCCAACAGAAAGAGCCCGTGGTACGAAACGTGGGCGACATCTTCCTCGAATACGTCCCTCACTTCATTCCATTCATCAAGTATGGTGCAAACCAGCTGTTTGGAAAGTACGAATTCGAGCACGAGAAGCGAACCAATGCCGCATTCGCAAAGTTTGTGGACGAGGTCGAGCGCATGAAGGAATCGAGAAAGCTCGAGCTGAACGGATACCTTACCAAACCAACAACAAGATTGGCTAGATATCCTCTTCTGCTGGAGGGCATTCTCAAGGCCACTGCGGATGACAATCCCGACAAGGAGGACTTGCCCAAGGTCGTCAAGATGATCAAGGAAACGCTTTCCAAGGTCAACGTCGAGTCCGGAAAAGCCGAGAACCACTTCAATCTCATGCAACTCAACAAGGATCTCAAATTCCGACCGGGAGAGTACGTCGACTTGAAGCTGACGGACGAGAACCGTCAGTTGGTCTTCAAGGGTAATCTGAAGAAAACACCAACGGAGACAATCGGCGACATCACATGCTACCTCTTTGATCACGCTGTTTTGCTTGTTCGTACCAAGACAGTGAACAAGCGCGACGAGCAAAAGGTATACAAGAAGCCCATACCTCTTGAGCTGCTCGTCATCACCCAAATGGACGAAATCATACCTCGTTTGGGCATCGCGAAGAGGCCCTCAGGCACAACGTTGATGGGCGCTGGCGCAAAGGCCATTCAAGCTGCTGCACCGAGAGCGGATCCAAACAAGCAGCAAGGCTATCCGATCACGTTCAAGCACCTCGGAAAGGGCGGTTATGAGATGACCCTGTACGCCAGTACCCCAATTTCGCAGCAGAAGTGGATGGAGCACATTGAGTCTCAACAAAGATCGTTGAGAGAGCGTAGCAACATCTTCACAAAGACCATCATCAACGAAGGCTTCTTTTCAGCAGCCATCAGGGTCACCTGCGCTGTGCCTCTTGGTAAGTCACACCCAGCACCCAGCACGATGCAACTAACTCGTCGACAGATGGTGGTCGCAAGCTGGCTCTGGGTACAGATGCGGGTGTGTACATTGTGGACCGAAAGCCGAAGGATGCCTCGATACGACCCAAGCGAGTTTTGGACACCAAGGGTGTTACGCAGATTGACGTTCTTGAGCAACATCAAATTCTGCTCGTACTTGCCGACAAGACTTTGTACTCGTACTCGACGGAAGCACTGGATCCGGACGAAGCGCAAGCCGCAGCCAAGCGTCCCAAGAAGATCTGTCATGCCAACTTCTTCAAGTCTGGTGTCTGCATGGGCCAACAGCTTGTGGCATCTGTGAAGACGTCGGCATTGTCGACTACCATCAAGGTCTTTGAGCCGAAGGAGAACATGGCGAACAAGGCCAGGAAGTCTGGCTTCGCCAAGATGCTCGCCCAAGGACAGGATCAGCTCAAGCCCTACAAGGAGTTCTACATTCCAACCGAATCATCATCGATACACTTCCTGCGCAGTAAGCTGTGCGTTGGATGTGCTCGTGGGTTTGAGGTCGTCAGCCTGGAAACTCTGGAGACACAATCCCTGCTGGACCAGGCCGATACGTCACTTGACTTTGTTGTGCGTAAGGAGAACATCAAGCCAATTCATATCGAACGTATGGCGAGCGAGTTCTTGCTATGCTACTCAGACTACTCCTTCTTTGTCAACCGCAACGGGTGGCGAGCCAGACCAGATTGGAAGATTACGTGGGAGGGCAACCCACAATCATTCGCCATCTTCACACCATACATACTCGCGTTCGAGCCTAGCTTCATCGAGATACGGCATATGGAGAGTGGCGGCCTGGTGCATATCGTCACGGCGAAGAATATCAGGTGGCTGCATTCATCTACGAGAGAGGTTCGTCGTGACATTCCCTACATAGATGCTACCCTGCTAATCGTAACACAGATCTTGTATGCTTACGAAGACGAGCTGGGTAACGATATTATCGCCAGTCTCGATTTCTGGCAAGTGGCAAACGGACCTGCGCACAAGCAGTTACTTGAGGTTCGGTAAAGCCAGAAGCTGCCAACACAGCAGTTCCAGCGGCCAAACAGAGTGGCCAGTTTGTTCACATCATGGGGCGAACCGAACCATCATCTTGTCAGATATGCGCCCGGATCTCTTTCGGCGTCAGCACAGTTTCAACAACCCCTACGCAATCTTCTGCTGAGCCGCACACGGACGACGATGCTGGTCGATGCCATACTCATAGCAGACATTGCAAGTCGGATGTGCAATATTCCGCACAACGACATCGGCGCCCAAGACGCAGATGGCGCGCCGCAACAAATGCAGGCACAAGAGGAGGTTGCTGCCTCTGTGTCGATTTATTTGCTATTTGACTTTTGTATAGTAGTACGCATGGCTGCGCGTGGTGTGGACCAGATAGAGTAGGGTCTCAAGTGAGTGGTTAGGCGAAAGCGTTGCCGAGATACCATGTCAAATTAGCGGCTTTGATGTTGGAACGTATATTAAATGTTGTTGATTCTACTTTGCCTATCAACCTATGACTTTGATACTCCGGAGAGCGCACGAGCATAAGAGACGACGTCATGCGCTCTTATCTGTGATTGAGGTAGGGGTTGCTGGGCCAACTTCGGTAAAGATCCCTGAAACGGCATTCTGCAAACAGACCCTGGTGTGAGCCGCAAACCACGCCTCAACCCCAGCACAATTCAAGACATTCGCTCCCGCCGCCACTATGCCTCCCAAGATTGTATACGGCAAGAAGGCTACGGCAAGGCCCGTTTCTGCGAGCTACACAAAGTTCCTGGCTCCCGGAGAAGACCAGGTTTTCTCGACCACGAAGAAGGAAGAGGTGCAAACGCAGACGAACAAAGGGTCAAGCCAGACGGCAAAGACGACCGAGCAAAGAATACAGGATGAATTGGCAGCGCTGGAGGCACAGTTGGGGGGTCTGACTATAGACAACGATACCATAAAGCAGGATGGTTCTGTGGTCGAGAAGAAGATTACGAGCCGGTCGAGAAAGGTACTCAAAGATCGCGATGCGAACAGAGTGCCGAAGAAGAGTAGCGAGAACATCAAAAATTCAGACAAAGCAGAGCTGAAAGGACCTACACAGCCAGCAGAGCTTGCGACAACGCCCAGCACACCTCCACAGACGCCAGTCGCCAGACCGAAGAAGAGGAGGTCGAAGCCGACGACAACGAAAAAGAGGACACAATTGCCTACACCCGAGGTCACCCCAGAGCGCGATGATGTCCACACTCGCTACGTCTCGCCGCTATTGTCGTTCAGCGACGGCAGGAGGATCACAACGTTTGAGCAGTGGTCGTCAGAATTAGAGCCACACTTCGAGATTACAAAGATTGCAGAGGCTTCTTTCTCTGAAGTCTACCGGTTATCAGCTATATCCGCCACCACCGGCCTGAGGGAGGAGTCGGTCTTGAAGGTCGTTGCACTGAAGACGCCTCCTGAAGCGCCACTGCCCTGCCAGACGTTAGAGCGCGCCATCAGGGACCGGGAAGGACAACTGGCAAAGGAGCTGGAAGAGAGGGAAGAGAAGGATGCCTACAAGTCGCACGTCGCTGATGTGTTATCTGAAGTGAAGCTCCTCCAGAACCTCAATCACATCCCTGGCTTCACGAACTTCCGAGACCTGACCGTACTACAAGGGCGACCATCGTCATCGTTCAACAACGCGTGGAAAGCATGGAACAAAGCAAGGCCGCGCGGAAAGAAGAGTTACTTCCCTGATCCAAGCAAAAAGACCAGCTACGAGGACACACAACTTTGGGCTGTCGTAGAGATGCAGGATGCGGGCATAGACTGTGAGAAGCTCATGGAGGCTGAAGGGTTGGGGACAATATGGGAAGTCTGGGATGTTTTCTGGGGTGTCTGCATGAGCGTCGCAAAAGCAGAGGAAGCGTGTCAGTTCGAGCACCGCGATCTCCACATGGGCAATATCTGCGTACGCTCCTCGCGCCCTGAGAGCGATGTTGCCATGCCCACAGTCAAGGACCCACTACGACGCCGCTTCCGGTTCACTGGCCTTGAAACGACAGTCATCGACTACACACTCTCTCGCGCAGACATCGTCGAGCATCAACTAACACCAACATCCTCTCCTTCAGCACTCGGCGCTGCATCCCAACCGTGCCCCCACTTCACAGGAAACGAAGTGGCCTATCTCGACCTCAACAAGGACCCCGCTCTCTTCGAGGGCGACGCAGCCGAGGAGTACCAATATGAGATTTACCGCTACATGCGCGGCGCAGCACTCTACAACAACCCCCTCCAATCCGAGCCCTCCCCCGAGCCAGAAGTCCCCACAACACCGCGCCCCGACCCGAAGAAAAACACACACATCCGCTTCGGCGAAGTCCCGGAGACGCCGCAACCATCGTCGCTCGAAGCAGCAACAGACCCCAACATCTGGCGCCGCTTCCACCCCAAAACCAACCTCGTATGGACGCACTTCCTCCTACACAAGCTGCTCACCCACCTCAAAGGCTACGAGCCCGAGCACCAATCTACCGCCGACATCATGGCCAACGTTGACCTTGGCGACGATGCCAGTGTGTCTGGCGCTGCGCTGAGAGTCAAGAAGAAGGCTGTCAAGCTCCACAAAGTGCTGCAGCGGGTCAGCGAGCTGCTCTGTCCTGTTGCGCTGGGCCAGGAGGGGAGTCTAGGGAGTGTTAAGGAGTTGGTTATCCTTGCTGTTGAGGAGAGGTGGTTGAGAGTTGGCGATGTAAGTGGTTAGGGAGGTGTTTTGCTGAAATCCTTAAAGTATGATTTGCATAGCGTTGCGTTGCATTACTCGGTGTTTGGGATCTTGGTACCTTGCATAGCATTGTGCAGCATAGCGAGCGCAGCTTGTTTCGGCGTACCATAGCATAGCAGAAGTCCTTCTATTGCATTCTTGCACCCTCACACCTCCATCTCCACTAGCAATCCTGCTCCACTCGTCTCGCTTCTCCAGACATGTCTCGACTTCACTTTCAACTCAGACGTCAGGCCTGCGGATGTCCGTGGCGTGCTTGTAGTTGGAGATGACGATGATACTGACGTTACTTGGGGCCGTGTGTTTGGGGACGCTCGTTTATGGGCGCTGAGGCAGGGATATTGTCCTCGTTCCTTTTGGGAAATTGGTGGGGTTGGGGAGTGGTGGAAATCCACGAGTAACACTTTCTCCAGAGATGTTTGTCTTTGATATGTATAGAGAGAGAGCTAGTATAGCACTTACCGAAAAATCAACGGAAAACCTAGACCAGTGCCTTGGTCAACAGGAATTTGCTCCACTGCGACATGGAGGGCAGCGGAACTGGTGCTGTGCTGCGATTGCGTGATGAGTGAGTGGTTAGGCGGCAGGGAGACGTGGAGGGAGATGATGATACGGCTGGCGCCCTGTTTTGGGGTGTGTTGTGGCTTATTGGGATGCTGGTGGTCTGTACAGTAGAGTGCCGAATCGAAATGGATAGAGAAGTATGTAGGTAGGAAAGCTTATGCTGCACTACCGTCATGACGAATCGTGGGAAGGGAAGAGCGGCAAGATATGAGGTAGAAAGAGAAGATGGTGAACACTTTGCAAAGACGTATTGGGCAAAAACGATGCTGTTAGCGCTCTGTTTTGGGGTATGTTGGAATTTACTGGAATGCTGGTTGTCTGTATAGTGAAGAGCAAGATTAGAACGAACTAAAAAAGTACCTAGGCACGAAATCTTACGCTGCACTGCACTAGCTTAACAAATATCAAGACAGAGAAGAGTAGAATTAAAATACGTAGTAATAGAACAAAGATATTAAGCACTCTGCAAACATGTCACACATGCTCATGACTCCCCACCTGAACCCTCCACACTTCTTAGTATAACGCGAGAGAGAGTCAAATCACGGATAGCCTAAGATACATAGTCTAGTAGTTACCCAGACATCACCAAGACACAACGCAACCGCCCCTTTTACCCAATCTACACAACTGTGTTACGTTTCTAAGGCAATTCGATAGCTGCGTCTGGATGGGGCGGGGCCTGGTATCTCGATAGGAAGAGGGTGTGGGGATTGTGTAGAAATAAACTTGTAGTTTTCCTGAGAAGAGTAGGAATGGCTCTTTTCCAAATCTCTCTCCGAGGATTAAAGCCTGCCAAAGTAGTCTAAAGGCCTCTAAGCCTTGCATTTCGAGTAGAGCGCACTGGAGTAGAATAAGCCGAGGTGCACGTTTCCCTAGCTAGTTGTTGGACTTACTGCTCGCTAGAGTAGCCTGGTTAGTTCGACTATCACCAGACAATGCGGTGCGTAACGCACAATAGCACACTCCACAATCCCATTCCCCTCCCGTCCATCCACCAGGAAGCAACGACATCCGTCCGCTACGCGCACGCTGTGGGGTTTGATCTACCGAGCCGATGTGGGCCGGCCCACTTGAGCCAAACTCTGTATTTGGCGTCGTGTCACGACTCAGGATTTGCCGTAGCTGGCTTCTTGTGGCCAATGAGTTTGGTCTGTCATCGTCATGGGTTGGTGGAGCTGGGCTTGACTGTTCGCGCACTGGGTGATTCGCGTCTGTTAGGTAGCTGTGGCGAGTTGGTGCTCGATTCAAGTTTGCGGATTGGGAAGTGCTGGGGTGATGGGAATATGTCCTTTGAAGGTCGCGCAAAGGGGAGATGGTAGATAAGGGTTGATACGTATTCGTGATGGGAATTGATATTCACTGAAGGTTTACTTTAGGGTATCTTTCAGAATCCATACAACAGAGATATTCCAATTAGCATACTACCATCATCAAATCCACTTCCGCGTATCCATCAGCGCTGACTCTCGATAGTTGATTTGCGGCAAGTACGGTTGCGGACTCCCTCGATCAACGCTGTACTCTGAATGCACCATAATCCCCCCCATTGGAGAATTGACCACTGGCGCCGCTGTAGCCGCCAGCGGTTGCACGTCTTCGTTTGACTGGAACGACCGATTCAGCGACCTATCCGAAGAGTGCCGGGTCAGGTTCCCATCTCCATTTGTTCCGAGTGCGCCGCCACTCTTTTCGAGTTCGTCCAGGCGTACGAAATCGTCTTTGTCGACTGTGCTACGGCCCACAGTGCTCTGCTGGGACCGGTCGGTTTTCGGTAGCCAGATGCGAGACCTGAAGTCCTTGCTGCCCTTTTTCTTGTTGCTTTCTCGAGAATTGTCTTCGTAGTAGGTTGTCTCCGTGTGCTGTTTGGGCCAGATGCGTTCGCGAACGGAGCGTTGCAGTTGGCGTATAGCGGGCAAGCAAGCGACGATGACGCCGACGTGTGCTTCGACTGCGGACCAGTATCCGATGGGGAGGTAGTCCCACGTTACATTATCTGTTGAGGCAAATTGGATCATGTACTTGAGGCGGAGCATGCTGACGATGGTGACGCTAAAAGCGTGTTAGCATAGGCGTGTTGGTAGCAGGGAGCGAGCTTACAAGCCTCCACCGAGGAACATGAGCATGACGCCAAACTTGCGCCGACGGCTCATAGCGAGCTTACTGAGCTCTCTCATGGGTAGGATGATTACGACCAGATCGAGGATGATGTTGACGCCTGCAGACACCCAGGCATCGGCATTTAGGTTGATGCATTTTCCGTGGTGCTCGCCATCCCAGCGCTCCCAAGCAAAGCGTATCGGAAGACATTGCAGCGCAGTTGCTGTGACGAATGCGATAATGTACATGACGCAGACCACTATGGTAACGTAGATCATACGTCGAAGGCCCTGGTGAGGGAAGATGCGTAGGTAAAAGAGCAAAACTGCGATCTTTGTCAATGCGATCGATGCCAGGTAGAGGAGCTCGGTGTAGTAGAAAATCTGCATTGTACTGCCATTAGTTCTAATCACCAGTATTTGCAAATCCCATCACATACCTCGAGGATCTTTGTGATGTTTTCAAATGAAACTAGCCACATATCCGTTCCCATGCCGAGTTCGTTCACTAGAAGCTCTTATTAGAGAGACCATGGTTGTTGGTAGTGATGCGACCTACAGAGGTATGCGCATATTGTAAGTGGTATGATGATTATCTGCAATTTGTAAGTTTGGGCAAATGACGTATAAGAGAGGTTGCAGGAATGCATACAATTGCCGCAGTCATAACCCAATCGTCAAGGCCCCAGTTCCCTCCGAACCATGGAAGCCGTGCGATTGCGCGCAAGATGTAGGCTAGCAGGGCTACTCCTCCAACTATCAAACTGGTCAAAGTCCCTTGTTCTTTCTTGTTGCGAACCGGCGCATCCATCAGGTTTGTAAGGAACCGTTTTGCCGCTGCAATTCCTGTTAGCAAACCTCCAACACAACTACATTTGGCATAACTTACTAAGTGCATCTTTGGGACGGCAGCTGGACTTGACACATGCGGTCAAGTCGTTTATGAGCTTCTCATTGCCTTTTATGCACTCAATGTCTGTGAGCGCGCATGTCGACGACGTAACAAGCGTCAGTGTGCAATTTAGCTATACACGAACATGATCAGCCTCAGTTGAGTTTGCTAACTTGGTTTACATACCGCGCATGGAGCCAAGATCTTTACGGCGGATGCGAGGACGTCAGTCCCATTCTGGCTTTGCGCATAGGACAGAGGCGCAAAGACGAGGAACGGTAATGCCGAGAAGAACCTCATGTCGGAACCCACATAGGACGGCGCTGTACTCCAGAATGTTTCCAATCGTACTAATCGAGATGGACACCTTGCAAGGTAGGCTGTGCGAGATGCGCTGCGCGCGAAAAAGGAAAGAGGAATATGTTAAGCGACGGTTTGCAGTCAAACAGGGTAGGCAGGATACCATATGAATCATGGTAAAACAGAGGCATGTACGCGACAGTAAAAGGCTCCTAGTATCGGACGACGTCAAGACTCAGCCTTCCGACTTCAAGGCGCTGTTAGTTCGTCACAAGCTTTGAGCAGTAGGACTGCCAGCCCCGTAACGGAGACTCTTCCACCTCGCGCGCCAAACAATCACGTTCGGGCTTAATCGGCAGTCCTTGAGCTAGACAAGTGCCCTGAGTTTAGTTCGCCTATGCCGCTACCACTACGGCAGTTCCCACGTGGAAGCCGTGCCCAACGTGCAGCAAATTGCCCGGTTTCCTGCCTCCCTTCGCTTGTGTGACACGTTGGATGTTTCTTGTAAACTTAAATACTTTGGCAATGAAGTGTTCAGTATAGTCAACTGAGTAGCAAATTGCTGAGAGATAACAGGAACCTCGATGGAGTATGATTACCTACACTCTTACAGTGCTAAAAGGTGTCGTGTCAGGTATCAGGGTATGGGAAATGATACGAACTTGGTCTGCTTCCCAAACATGATGATCCTTCTAGCGTTCATTCTATTGCCACGAACATGTGCTCACTCACGGATCCATGACAGTCTCGACCCAGATCTTTACCTGCCGAAGCAACTCTTGGCCTGTAGCAAGAGCGTAGATCATCGGAGGTATATAGATCCGGCGGGCATCAGTATCCAATTGCTGTAATTTAGTGATGGCAATCTTCTCTACGGGTGCGTGGGTCTGCCCTGCATACAAAATTTAAAGTTTGGCTCCTTGTGTAGATCCATCTTAGCACAGGATTTAGCTATGGTTCGAAACACTAGCGCGGTCGGTCGACCAAAGTCGTCCTGACAGATTCGACTCAAGCGCCGTTGGAAGGAAGGTACCGGTAGATCAGCCTGGGGGACCTTCTAGAGAATTTCACTATATGCTCGAGCGACCTGGTGCTGACTGCAGGGACTTATCTATCGTTGATTAGCTATAATTGTTTTGCTTATGGTGAGCGAAGACGTCCAGGCCGCGCAACCGGCGTGTATCAGAGATGCGCCGCGTTCGCTGGCCATGTGGTGTTGCCACTATAGCGTTACCCGTGGTACTTTACGGGGTAATTGTACAGAGAAAGAGGTCCGTGACTATCGAGGGCGTTGTGGTAATGGATTGGAATGCGTCCTGAAGCACAGAATCGTGGACGTCGTACTCAGGCGGCGGATGTGCGATGCTCGGCTCGCAACATTTGGCGCTGGTCAATGCCACGGCCGAAGGAGAGAACAGCAGCATAAATTCTGGTGGTTTCGAGTCGGACAAGCTGCATGGTTGAGTTCTGAGAGAAACTTGGCTGTGCAGCATCGTACCCCCGCACTGAATGGAGCTCGGGCCGCAGGACTTGACATCATTTCTGATGTAGCCTTTCAAGCTGTTTCACCCCAGCTAGCCATCAATGAGCTTCGCATGCTCAGCACCTCTCTGGTTTTCGTGGAACTTCGCAGTTCAGCTTGTGCCATCGTCTCAAGCACTCCACGCCTCAGCATACTAGTGCGTTATCACGTGAGAACGTTGACGGCATACGCAGCAAGTTAGCTGTAGCTAAGCTAGTGGCCTAACTCTGTTAGCTATTTACAAGCTCTTTGGCTAAACCAACTTGCCACGGTAATACAACAGCTATCCTAAGCACAAAAGGAGTACCAAGGTCAATACCGGGTTCTGGGACAAAGAGTCGTTTCGAGAAACTCCTAGACCTAGTCACCCAATAGCATCCAATAATCCAAACGACTATGTCTTGTCATTTCTGCGAGACAATGGGACCAATGAAGCGGTGTCATCTCCAACCAGCTTCAGTGCTTCAACCTATCCTGGCTGTAGATCCTACTGCTTTCCCAACTGCAATGGAGAAGAATGCGCCCTTTCAAGATATCGCCAATGCAGCGAATCTCGGGTGCATGTTCTGCAGAATAGTGACAGACGGTGTTCTTTCTTTCGCGGACGGCGAGGACGTTGAGACAGTCTCGCTTGCTCAGAATATGGAATCTAGGTCTGGAAACGACATCCAAAAGTTGGGTCATCTATATCCCCTCAGTGTGAAATTTAAGACGGTCAAGAGGAGCACTGAACTCATTTTCTATACAAATGATGGTTAGTACGTTTTCGTCCATTCGACTGTACAATTGAATATGATCTAGCTGACTTTCGTTTAGATTTCGTTACAAAGCTGATGCCTCATTTCACGACAGCAGCACATATCGCAGCAGACCCATCCTCACCAGAGTGTCTCTTGAAAGCTCGCAAGTGGTTGGATTACTGTTTGCAGAATCATGGCTCTCTTCAATGTCCTTCGGTTGAAGGGGCGACTCTTCCAACACGGGTCATCTGTGTTGGTGATGAAGCCAACCAGCCTTATCTCTATGAGTCGAAGCCGGGTGAGAAGGGTATCTGGGCTGCCCTCAGCTATTGTTGGGGCAAAACAAAGGTTTTGACGACTACAATGGCATCCCTCCCCAGACACAAGTCTGGGTTCGCTTTAGAGGATCTCCCAAAGACTTGCAGGGATGCTGTACTAGTCGCACGCGCGCTCTCTATACCCTATCTTTGGATAGATGCTCTGTGTATTGTGCAGGACTCGTCGAGTGACTGGCAAAGAGAGGCTGCTCGTATGTGTTACGTATACGAGAACGCCAACGTCACGCTCGCAGCTCCACAGTCTGCAAGCAGCGAGACTGGGCTGTTCCTCACCAATCCGAATCGTGGTACAACCAGAGTCAAGATCGACATAGACGGCTGGGTTGGTACTGTCTATGTGCGGAAAGATCTTTCTCTTCCCATGTTTCCAATGCACAGGCATCGTGGCGACCCTTTCAACACTACCACAAACAATATAGGGATCCTCGAAACGCGAGCCTGGACATTACAGGAGCTTCTCCTATCTCCACGGACGATATGGTTTGGCTCAGCTGAGCTCGGCTGGTCGTGTCGCTCGAGTACAGCATGTGAGTGCCAGCCTGAGCAGACGTTGGAACATGTGCAAAGCGACGAGGCATTTGGTGCTTACCGGACACTCGGAGTATGGTCATCGCCTCTACCAAAGGACACCAAAGACGTTGATTGGATGAAAACATGGCACGAGCTTGTGCAAAGGTTTACGATTCGCGACCTCACTGTGTCAACAGACCGTTTGCCCGCCATAGCAGGTTTAGCATGCGCTTTACAGACTCATATCCAGAGCGAGTACCTTGCTGGTTTATGGAAGTCTTTTCTAGATACTCAGCTTCTGTGGGTAAGCATGTGGCTAGCCTTGCCTCACTCAGACGGGTTCCCTCCACCCTTTGAAGATGAATATGCGCCATCCTGGACTTGGACTTCTGTTCCAGGGCAAATTCGATTCCCGGAAATAA
The DNA here is from genome assembly GCA_004335185.1 of Phoma sp. RAV-16-625. Taxonomy (NCBI): domain Eukaryota; kingdom Fungi; phylum Ascomycota; class Dothideomycetes; order Pleosporales; family Didymellaceae; genus Phoma; species Phoma sp. RAV-16-625. The sequence continues at coordinate 29,721 of SAUA01000121.1, forward strand.
TCGAAAATCGGATCTCAACTCCAGTCTGGCGGATTGTCGATGTCCAATTTCGTCGTCTCGATGACAATGAATTTGGACGGGGTAAAGGCTGCATCACGATAGAGAGTTATCTGCTCGAATTAAATTGGAACAATGACCAGCTAGTGTGGAACTCGGTACCGGACGGAGCTGGGTGCGTCGAAAAGTTCAGATTCGCCGGAGAAGACGACGTTTTATGGGACCCAAGATCACGAACACAAAATCTGAGCGATTTTGTGCATAAGCCTCTTTGGTTTCTTGCCGGACACCTTACCAAGAACCAAAAGCAATGTCACGGCCTTGTTCTTGATGGTTCTTCCAATCGAGATACGTTCGTACGGCTGGGCTATGCAGAGGCTAAGTTCGATTCAACAGGCCTACGATGCTGGGATGTCTGGAAACGAAGATCCAAACGGATGGTTGTGGAACTGGTGTAATCGGCTACTAGAACGGTCGAAGAACCACACAAGGCTAAGAGACATGTTGAACTCTTCTAGTGAGCAAGGAGGTGTCTATGACCAACAGACCTTTGTGACGCAGTTGTGCCATGCAGCGCATCGATCTTCTCAGCTTTCGGCAACCACATGGTTGAATCCCGTCAATATACCAACTCCGCTCCATCAAGAGAAGGTCCTTGACTACGCAACTACGGGAGCTGCTAATGAGCTTGCCAACTCAATTGCGGCTTCATAGAGGATAGTATGTACAAACGCAAGTGTAGAGCGCCCAGCAACCCCAGCATCCAACTACTTCAAAGCCATCGCAACCACCAACTTCCTCGAGGAACAGCCATTTCGCGGTCTGGTCAGACTATTCGATCGTACCGACCAAAGAATGCGACATGGAGTGGCGCCACACCGAGTTCATCCTCGGCTTCACCACCAACGGCCCCTCGGGCGACAGGCCCGGTACCGCAGGGGAAGTGTGGCTGCTGTACAGCTTCACGTACTGGTCGTTAGCGGACGGGCGGCTGTGGGAGATTCCAGACGACGATCCGGACTGGGGATTCCTTGAGCGCGACACGGGGGATGGCGTAAGAAGGGCTGGAATGAAGATTGCGAACAGCTTTGCTCAACTCAACGACGACTATTCGTGGGATGTGGAGAAGTATTTCACGGCGCGGTATCATGTGTCGCCGGCTATTCTGGATCGAGATGAGGTGCTGGGGACGGTTATTGTGAGGCAAGATTGTGGTCGACAGGAGTTGGAGGACAGCGGAGAAGATCGAGAGGATGTTTTGTCGGAGGGGGTGCAAGAGGAGTAGGGAGGACTTGGGGTGTACATTCATGAAAGCATAATACAAACCTTACGTATCCATCATTCTCCTTCCACAAGCACGGTACTCTCATCAACCTTCTTCTCGTCCACCTCCTCTCTCTCACTAGGCTGCACAACCTGCCGCCCCTTCCAACCCCTCATCATATTATCCATCTTCTTGCGCGCCCCATATTGCGCCCACAGCGGGAAGCTCCTCAGCCTAGGAGCAATCCCCCAAGCCGCCTCCGGCAGCAGCACATGCTTACTTCTACCACCCAGCACGGCCCTGACAATCTCCTCGGCGACGGTCTCCGGGAACAGGGCCTTGGAATCAAAGCCCTCGAACAGCTTGGTGCGCGTGTAGCCCTGGCACATCAGCACGGTGCGCACGCGGGGCGCTTTGTAGTGCGTGACTAGCTCCGCCGAGAGGCCTTCGTGGAAGGCTATGGCTGCGCTTTTGGAGGCGGCGTAGTCGACCAGAGAGGGCGCGGTTACGTAGCCGGCGAGCGAGGCGACGGTGACGATCATGCCGTGGTTGTTTGCGACCATGTGCGGGAGGAATTGCTGGGCGAGGTAGTAGTGGGCGAATGTGTTGACCTTAAAGGTGAGGTTGAGGTCCTTTTCAGTCGTGTCGAGGATGGTCTTGCCGCGAGCGACGCCGGCATTGTTGATCAGGATGGTCGGGTTGCCGAGGGTGCTGCGGATGGAGGATGCGGCAGAGCTGATGGAGGAGGGGGACGTCAGGTCGCACTGGAAGAAGCGGACAGAGGACGGTGCTGGGGGAGGTTGTTAGTTGAGGTTTGCGTAGAGAGGGGAAGGCATATACCTTCGTATGTCAGCTCCTGCACATCCAGCACGGCGACCTTGATACCCTTCTCGGCAAGCAGATGCACAACAATCTTGCCAATGCCGTCACTTCCACCCGTCACAACGACAACCTCTTGGCTCCAGACATAGGTGTCATTCGACCAATTGTTCGTAACAGCGTTGTCGAGCCACTGGCTAACCCTATCCAGCAGGCCAAGAGCAAGCAGCGTCTTCAGGTGCTTCCACGCCGTCGCATGGCCAGCAACCACACGGCCTCCATCGAACGTGTACTTGCCCGCAAGGAAGAGCGGCAGCGTAATCAACGGATTGAAAGCCGTCAGTTTGAGAAAACGCGTCAGGGTGTCGCCAGTGACGCCTGCACATAAATCAGCCATACACTCTACCAGATCGCGTCGCGTGCATATGGCGTACCTTCACGCGCAAGACTCCATTCGCTCCGGATGGGCATGATGTTGGTCTACTGTTGTCGCTGAGATGGTGTTGGACAGACTGCAGCGCATGCAGCACGACAGAGAGAGCCTCACATGGCGCGCACGCCCCCTTTAACAGACGCCATTGCGTGTCGCCTGAAGGCTCGCAAAGGCATTGGCGCGCTGCTGTGTTCCCGTTGTTCCAAGCGGGGTCGCGGTCTGGGGTAGTTGCGCCGGAGCCGAGGGCCGCTAGTCGCCGTCGTCGAATCGGGAAACATGTGCGATCGCAGGCCGTGCTTTTATGTGCTTTGCATGGCACGAGGTCTTGGCCAGCTGGGAGTAGAAGGCGTTGTGAAGTATGCAGTTCGTGTTGGTATCGTGTGTAGATGTACAATCGCTTTGTATACATGCATTGGAAATGAAAAAGAAAACATAGGAAAATATAGGTATCCAAGAACATCGCCAAACACAACGCCAAATCCAGGATATGATGCTGCCGTACCCAAACTCCAGATCAAGCCCATATTCATATCAAATCAAACCAACTCCGCTCAAATCATATTGGGATCGTCCAAATCCATAACAGAACTCTCCGGCGCCAAGCTTACCGTGCTGCGCCCCTTGGAACTGGCTCGAGAGTGCATACTCATCGCTCCACTCATCACCCTCACCACCTTCTTCTTGTTCGGCTTCGCAATCAGCACCTGTGCAGGGCAGACCACAATCTCGTCTTCGCCTTCGCCAAAGTCGTTGCCTTTCTTGACAACGAGCGGGAAGAGCACGACCTTGACTATCGCGCCACGTGCTTCGAGTTCATCGTTGGATGTCGTCTCCCCTGATCGCTCGTTCATGAGCGATGCGTTGAAAGTGACTTTGGCGACCAGATCGCCATGGATGTCGTATTCAGGTTGCAGTGGAGGAAGCATAATGTACTCCGCGCGCTGGGTGCGCATCTCGATCGAGAGCTCCACAGCTAGACGCATCACATTCCGCAACGAGGCTTGGATCTGCTGTTGCAGATGTGATGGCGGTGACAGCAGAGTAGAAAGTGTGCTGTAGATCTCGTGCACAACGGCTTCGGTGTCTTGGGCTCGCTGTTGCATGAATGGTTCTCGCTTCGACAGCAGTGTGAGCGTGATTGCTCGCCATTGCGCTACGGCGCGTGGTGGACCTGGAGCTGTTAGACCATGCAAATGCTTCGAGTTTATGCTACTGCACTCACCAACTTCCAACAAAGTCTTCTCTAGCGACTTGAGCTTCTGTCGCTGTTCTCTGTCCATGCCAAACAGATAGCGTGTAAAGACATACTCCCAGATCATCGACATGACGATCGACATGAACACATCTCTTCGCTTGACACGATCTGCGAGGAGCGAGTCAACGTCTGAGCCATCGAGAATGGAATTGTCCAAGCGTTTGTCCATCTTCTCGCGCGTCGCGGCATCCAATCTTGCATCGGCCTGGATGTCAGACGACAGACGGCAAGCACGGGTGTCAGAGAATTTGGAGAATCGCAACACCCACTGCTGCACGTGTTGACAGAGTTGTTGGCATGCGCTGTCGAAGTAGTCCTCGTCACGGATAGTAAGAAAGCTCTCACTGGGCTTTTTCGAAGCTAAAATCTGTTTCTGCAGACCCTTGATCTGTTCTCTTGCGCTTGAAAGCTCCGTTTCCAGGCGATGGATCTCTGCGTTGCGGTCGTCGAGCGCAGCACCAATCTCCTCACGAAGCGCGCCTTCCATTCCTCTCGTCATTTGATCATGCTGCGATCGCAAGCCCTCCAGTTCTCTTTGGGATGTCTGCCATTGCTGGTGGACCAGCTGGCCTTCGGACTGAAGCTGGGCATAGCGCTCATTAGCATCGTTGGTGAGGTTGCGGTTGGCCTCGGTCAGCGTGTTGTTAAGTTCCGTCAGCCTAGTGATCTCTTCTCGCAGTCGTTGCAGTGTGTCCTTGAGTTGCGCAATGTCAATGTCTCGTTGGTGAATCTGACGATCACGTGCTTCGACTGCTTCGGCAACCAGCTGCTCGTCGATTTGGCGCTGATGTTGTTGGGTCTGGAATACTTCCTCAGCTCGCAACCTCTCAGCCTCGAGCGATTTATTGTGCTCTGCAAGCTGATCGAGCTGAGTCTGTAGATCCACAATCTGCATGCTTTGGCGTTTGCGCAGACTGGGTGCTCGCGTCGGTGACATCGGCGACCTGGGAGCCTCACCCACGGCCTCCTGAACATCGTTAGCATCCGCCGCAACATTTACGGACAAACAAATAATACTTACGAATGTTTCGGCCATACTGGCTCGACGTCCTTTGCCTTCACCCCTTAATTTTGACGCGGCTGCGAAGGCTGCGGTCGCTCCAGCCGCAAGTGCGATGCCCGAGAGGTTGGGCTGTTCCACGCTGTTAGCGTCTGGCGCACTGGCCTCGCCAAGCCTCGATGCGGCTCTCAAATCCCCTGATTGGGCCCTTTCCACTCGTCGTAGAGAGTGAGTGGAAGCATTGCTGTTCATACTCATGGAGCTCATCGGTCGTTCGGTCTCGGGCGATCTGAGCTTCCCAATGTTGCTGAAAGATTGCTGGCTTCGGACGCCTGGTGCATCTCGTATCTCAGCTAATTGCTGCTTAATCGGATCGGGAGTTGTGTGAGGCAGTCGACGTGCAGGACTGAGGGCTATACTGCGATCGACTGGATCGTTGGCTTGATGCCATGGAGTCTCCCGTGAGGGTGTTTGGCGACCAGAGGCCTCTTGTGCTGAAGGCGTGCTCCTACGATTCGCAGGCGTTGGCGTAGTCGGCGGCGGCGACCTCACACGGTCAGAGAACGATCTGTTGCGTTCAGTTCGGCGCAACGACTTGACTCCTCGTTCTCCAGATCCGACATCAGTGATAGACCTGCCCTTCTTCAGCAGCGGGGAATCGTCTGGACTATTCTCAGTGATTGTGCCAAGTGACTGCGTTCCTGGAGTACGTGGACGCTTCGATATAGGTGTTGTTGCATCCTTCTTGTCAGTCGGGTCACCAAACACGGACTGGTGAGGCTCTGAATGCTTCGAAACTCTGGTGGGCGATGCTTGCTCTTGACGGGGGTGATCGGCAGGAGTCTTGCCTTGAGACTCGATTGTTTGTGGGGTGTCGAAATTAGGTGTCTTGGGTGCGACTGCAGGCGAGGTACCATATGCGCGTGTTGATGGCGAAGAATCGAACAGATACGACGTTCGCTCCTTGGTAACAAAGTCAGAAGTAGGTGGTGATTCGAAACTCTTGGGGGTCGAGTACTCTGGAAGCGCCGGGCTAGCCTCTACCTGCTGCCGATCGATGAAGTCACGCTCAGACTTCTTTCGAGGCGTCCTCGGCCCTTGTGGATGTTCTCGCTCTTCGCGCACTGTCTTCTTGACTTGCGAGGTTGATGCCTTGACCGTAGAGTCTGTGGCGTGAACGGCAGTGTCGTTGACTTTATCGAACGACCATAATGGTTCGACGTTGGCTGCAGTAGCCGGGTTGCCTGATGGGGCTTCGATCTTGTGCAAACGCTTCTCTTCAGGCTGGTCTTCATGGAAAGAAACCGGGTGCGTGCGGCGCTTGTGATGCTCCTGTGGGCTAGTCTCAGTGACAACCTGTGCCCTCTCTTTGCCCTTCCGGCTCTTCTTGTCCTTCTTCTCTTCCTCCAAAACACGGACAGTTGACTCCCTTATCTCGGGTGTCAAGACTCGAGGGAAGGGGTATTCACCAACTTCAGTGCCGGCAGCCGGCTTGGATGCTTGTACCAGTGCTGGTGGTAACCCTGAGGGTCCGTCCCGCACCATAGTCCTTCCCCGCTGTTCACCATCTTGGCCTGTTTTGCTGGCTGTGATCTTATCGACGCTCTGATCCTTCTTCGATGACTGCTCAAGGGTATTCAGAACTCGCACGGGTTCGTCGACAGGCGCCTCAAAGCCGAGTTTGCGGGTAGTGGAGTGAGCTCGAGTCTCTACAGTGGGAGGCCCAACATAGGAGGCCTCAACCACTGGAGTTTCATCAGCTGTCTGCTCAACACTGTCTTGCATACTCGAAGCTTTTGTTGCTGTGTCAGTCGCACGCTTCTTTCTTCCCTTGAGATTTTTGCTTTTTGACGATGCGTAGAGTTCCTCTGGATCAGCCTCTTCGAGTACACCAGGAGGAGACTTTCGTTTTGCGAACGCAGGGTCGTTGAGCACATCCATTGGATCGAATGATGGTATATCAGTCGCAGCTAGTGGTACCTCGATTCCTTTAGGGATAGCGCGATCGACAGGTCCCGCAGTCTCTTTCGTTGGCGAAGTGGAAGTGGAAGCACGACCCATGACGCCGAATTTGGAAACACTCGCCCTTCTCCTGGCCGTTGCAACCTCATCGTCAGGTGCAACTTCGTAGTCTTCTTGTCGAGAGGTAGAGCGGGAGCGATAGAAGGAAGGGTTGTTGATCACATAGCTTGGATCAAACCCAGATTCGTTTAGTCCTGCAGCAACGGCTGCTGCAAAGTCCACATCGTGTCGTGGAGATGCTGAGCGCAATCGGTCGTCTGATGCTGCTCGCGAGATTGACTTCGATGTCACAATTTGGAGCGGGGTCACGGATCTTGACTGGCTCTCATACTGCTCTGCGAGGTTCTTGACACTGCCCTTGTCTCCACGGCGGAGGTTGCGCTCAGCTTCGCGCAGTTGCTCCGGTGATTGTTTCTCGAACAACGCAGCAAGCCTATGCTTCTTGGAGCCCTTCTTGTTCAAAGTAGGCAAAACGTCTTCTGAGATGGTGTCGAAGGTCTTTGCAGGAGTGGAAGGCTGTGTGACGCCGACGTTCCGGTTCTCGACTGTTGTGCTCGTCTTCTCAAGAGGTTGTTCACTACCTGCTGGGGTGGAAAGAGTGTCTTTCGGATCCCGAACCTGGTACGTGGGAAGCTGAGACGGTACTGCTAAGTCTGGCTCTACGTCGCGATGTGTTTGTACAATGCCTTGGCTTGTTTGATCGAGCTCAGGTTCCCGAATGGTACGCTCAGCTTGTCGAGGCTCCGGGACTCCGCTCACGAAGGGAGTGTTGTCAATAGACTCTGTTCGTTGGTCCAACTCAGTCGATGGCACCTCGAAGACGGGTCTTGACGGCGCAACGGGCTGCTCAGTGGATGCAGCTGCATCCAAAGAGGGTTTCGATTTTTTGCTCTTCTTTTTATCCTTCTTGCTCTCTTTGCGTGTCAGAGCTTCTGTAGCCTCAGTCTCCTCTATAAGGGGAGCAGGAACAAAGCTGTCTTTGAGACTAAGCTCGCGATTGCTGTTGGAGGGCACGGGATCGGATACCACGTCCATCGGTCCAGGAAGTGCTACATCGAGGGGTACAGCAGTGACGCTTGGGTCGACCATCTGAGTGTGCTCTTGCTTTTCAACGATCACAGACTGGCTGTTCTGTGCGGGCGAGACGTAAGATACCACAGACACATCTTCAAGAGTTTTTGGCACCGACTCTTCCTGAGCGGCTGCAGCAAGCCTAGCCTGCTTCTTCTTATCCTTCTTGCTGAGCTTCCTTGACGGCAGATGCGTTTCTTCGGTGACTGCCTCCTGAGACGGTGAGACAACACCAATTGCAATGCTGTCCACTGCCGATACTGGCTCTGTCAGGTTGGTGGGCTCAAGGTCTTGCACCCTGGGTTCTTTTGTCTGGACTACATCATCAGGCTCATCGGTACCTGGCACATCATCCATCGCGACATCCTTAGTTGCGGGCCGCTGCGCCTTCCTCTTCTCAGCCTCACTCAGCTGGCGAGATAGAACCGTGGTGGGCTCATCAGTCTCCACAACAACATTCTCAACCCGATCCGTTGTCTCAACCGCAGCCTCAGGCCTGGCTGCAGGAGTCGTAGGGTCAGGGAGATCGCTATTTCTGGACTTTCTCGATTTTTTCTCGTCTTTCTTGCTGAGATTGTTGACAATGTCGAACATGGACGTCGACTGGGAAACAGAAGGCTCATCGAGCTGGTCGTTAACTGCTAGTGCGAGGTCAAGAGCTTCAGAGCGCTGCCTCAGGTCGACAGCCTCATCTCGGACGGCTCGCAATGATGGCGAGATCTCTTTTGTCTGGACATCGGCCGGGATATCGCTCGGGCCGGGAGACGCAGGCCTCTGAGCCCTGATCTCAGGTATGATAGTGTTCGATGGGATCTCGGGTTGTGTAGCTGGTTGCTCAGGCAGTACCATTTGTGATACTTCTTCAATGTGAGTCGAAGCCACGGTTGGCTTGTTTTCAGTCTCATCCATATGATCTGACTGTTTCTTACTCTTCTTCTTCTTTTTCTTGTCTTTCTTAGAGCTCAATCGAGCCAGCGTGTCCTCCAAGTCTTCAGCGGGAACGAGCATTTCTTGAGTTTCGGCGACCTGTGGCTGGAGGGTAAGGTCACGTGTTGATGATGCTGTGACAAGCTCGGTGATCTCAGCCTCGGACGGCTCTGCCGGCGTAGAAAGCCCTGTCGGTAAAACGTTTGACGCAACCGGATGCAGGTCTCGAGAGACATTTGATTCCTGGATAGTTTCAGCGGCCATGGCAGCCGGCACTGGCTCTTCAATCGTGGCCTGTACAGCGATAGCCTCTTCCGGGACAACAAGGAGCGTACTCTCAGCTGATTCCAAGTCTCCAGAAACATCCTTGCCCTTGTTTGTCTTCTTCTTGTCTTTCTTGTCTTTCTTGTCTTTCTTTGCTTTCTTGGAAGGAGTGGAGACTTGCTCATCTTCGGCGTTCACCACCGTAGGTACTTGAAGAGCTGTCTGTGCAGGAGTGGACTCCCGGATTGATTGAGATGCTTCCGGTAACGGTGACAGGTCGATCTGCATAGGCTGAGCAATATCGCGGCTGGTATGGGCCTCAGTCTCTACCTCTTCAGAGACAGGACCAACAACAGCGCTTTGATGTACAGACTCGGAAATGGAGGCTTCGGGTGACGGCTCAGCATCTAGAGGAAGCTGTTGGGCAACAGTATCTTCGACCACTGTATCAATCTTCACTTCATCGAGAATCTGTTCAGGCTCGACAGATTCGTCCGTGGCGCTCAGTCCGGGTTGGCTGGCCAAGACCGTGTTCTCGGCCAGATCTTTGTCCTTCCTTCCCTTCTTACTTTTCTTGGAAGCCTTGCGGCTTAGTGGCGTAGACGTTTCTTCCGTGGTCACCTCCACCACTTCCTCCACTTGGGGAGCACTTGTGCTGTGCAGAGTATCTTGTCCTTCAGAAGGGGTGGCAGCTCCAAGCGACCGTTCGATAGCTTCTGATACATTTACGGGTTCGACGTAACGTTCCTCCATGGAAGTGGGCTCTGGCAAAGGTGTATTGACCGTTTCAGACGCCTCATGCTGTATTGTATCTACAGCTTGGGCAGTGACAACATCTGTAGTGGCTGATGTTTCCCTTTCGATCGGAGTTGGTTCAGGCAAAGGCGTGTTTACTGCCACAGACTCGACGTTAGGGGCCTCAACGGGCAGACTTTGTTCTGTCTCAGGGTGTTCTATTGATGCTGATGTCTCAACGAATGGAGTCTCTTCCGTCGCTGCTGTACTGATTTTCTTTCCAGCCTTCTTCTTCTCCTTCTTGCTGAGCTTGCGGCTAAGCGCGGGCCTTTCAAGTTCAGCGGATTCTAGAGATGGTTCTACGGGTGTTGATGCTTCGATTGAGAGAGGCTCAGACACCGGCTCTCGTTGTGCGATCTGAACAAGCGTGTCTTGACTGATTTCTGTGGCGACATTTTCACCCCTCGGAACAGCAGAGTCGATGGTTTTGTCGTTTATTGTCTGAGTAGCGCTTGGAGTGGTGTCGATCTCAGCAGGTACGGGTGCATTTGATAGAGCAACTCGATCTGTTTCTGCGATGACGTTGCCTTCTGTAGGCACAACAGGATCAGATACAGAAACAGTAGCTTGAACCTCCACTGGAACGGGGTCTTCAGCCACGACACCCGACTTCTTCTTTTTCTTTTTGCTCTTCTTCGAAATGGACGAGGCAGGGCCATCATCAGCGATAGCTGGTTCAATGACAGTCTGAGCGGCTTGCTCAGAGTGGACAGTCTGGGATGATTGTTCGACAATAGGGTCTGTCGGCGGCAGAATAGCAGGCGTAGCTTCGATGTCTTTGCTTGCCACAACTGGAATGGGCTCAGCCTCGGTGGTCAGATCTGAGGGTGTTGCTTGCGGTGCATGACCGTCCGCTGGGATACCCATGTCCCCAGACTCTGCATCCACCGGGATTTGTGTGTCCTCCTGCTGAAGAGTCGGAACGTCCTCGGTGACAGGTGTAGCAGTACCAGAGGCCCTCTTGCTCTTCTTTGCTTTCTTCTTGTCTTTCTTCGACACCGGAGTAGCGATCTCTTCCTCGACAACCGCAGCAGGCGTATTGATCGGAGCATCCGACGCAGGAAGTGGGTCGAGTTTTTCCTCTCGCATGGCCAATTCTTGTGGTACCACATCTTCGATTACGTCTTGCTTGGCGGCCTCCGACTGCCCAGTAACTTCCGTTGAAGCAGCAGAAGCAGACTCAACCTCTCGAGATTGGCTGAGAGGAGTGATGTCGAGTGGTGCTTCCGTGACCGGTGCCTCCACATCCGAATCCTTCGCCTTCTTGCCCCTCTTCTTTTCTTTCTTTGAGGGAGTGTAAGCCCAGTCGTCCTCGGCGGACTGAACAGGTTTAATGGATACCTCAGGCGTAGGCTGAACCTCCTCCTTCTTCGGAGGCTCAATAAGAGCGCTTATTGGCTCGATTGCTGGTGATGCAGAGGCAGCATCAAGAGACTGGGCCTGCTCCGTGGCTGGTAGTTCCACTCCGCTCTGGACAACTTCAGGCTCAGCTTTCGAAGATTCTGGGAGGAACACTGGAGCAGTGTCGATCACGGCGCCCTTGGACTCAACGTCAGGCTCGAATACCGGCTCGACAATTGGTTCGACAAGTGGCTGTGCAACATGTTCAGTTGTTTGCGGTGCCGCTTCAAGCGCAGTTGTTTCCTTGAGTTCCTCGGGTGCCACGGCAGGAGTGGCTTCCTCAGCTGGTGTAGCTGTTCCAGATTGCTTCTTGCTCTTCTTCTTCTTCTTCTTGTCCTTGGTCGAAGTGGAAACTGCTTCAGTCCCTACAGGCACATCCACTTCATGCTGATTGTCAGTTGCAGTTAAGTTCGCTTCCAGGGGTGTAGGCTTGACACCGCGCTCGGCGGTAGGCTGGCCATCTTCCTGCTGTGGCTCAAGCTGGGTAGCGAGTTCAGCAGACTTCTCCGGCACGACTACCTCGGGCGCAAGCGTCTCTACAACCGTGGATGCTGTCTCGGCAATGAACTCTGGTTGAGGAGTAACATTCTCGTCTCTGACCTGCGGCTCAACGATGGAAAGTGACTCTTCCATTGGCATTGCAGAGCCTAATTGCTTCTTTGCCTTCTTCGACTTCTTCTTGTCCTTCTTAGAAAGCGCAGACTCATCGGTGACTTGCTCTTGTGTGACGTCGGCCATCGGCAGATCTTGTACATGCTGCTCGATGGTAGCTTCCGAGGCCTGAACTGGTGCAACATTTTGAGCTTCTCCAGTAACGGTAGACCCTTGAACGTCCTCGGCAACATTGATAGCGGGCTCAGCGGTCAGTGACTGCTCTTTGATTTCAGCATCGATGCTAGCTGGAGCTTCAGGCTGCACATGGCTTTCAAGAATAGCTTGGGCTTCCTCGATCTGTGGCGTGGCCAGGGTGTCCAGAGCTTCAAATGGGATGCTTGATTCAATCTCTGGTATAGGCGTGGCGGTGCCAGACTGCTTTTTGCTCTTCTTGCCCTTCTTTTTGTCTTTCTTGCTAGGTAAGATAGTGGTCTCCTCAAGCACACTCTCTGGAGCTTGAGGTTCTGTCGGAACCACCACAACTTGACTGGCATCTGCAGCATGCTCCGTTGCAGGTAAGTCGAGGGCAGGATCGTTGGTCTGAGGTTCAGTAACAAGCTGCTCGCTCATGCTATCTGTCATAGCCGCGGGCTCCGGGATATCTTTCGACGTGCCAGCAGAAGCTACGACATCCTCGACAATTCTTTCGTCAGTGGCCAGGTGAGCAGAACCACCCTCCAAAGAAGCGCCAGGTTCCAATGCAGCCTCACCAGACTCAACGACCGGCTCTTCAGAGACAGAGGTAGTCTTGCTCTTCTTGTTTTTCTTTTTCTTTTTGGACAGTGTCGTAGAGTCAAGATCCTCTTCCTTAGTCGGCTCGATCTGTGCAGCGACAGTTGACACAGTCTCGCCGGTGGCATCCTTCTTGTCTTCAGTGAGTACAGGGTCGGAAGGTAAGGCCTCAGGTTCTGCCCTGACTTCCTCGACTGACAGTGTCTGTGGGTGGTCAATTAGCACGACTGTACTCGGCTCGGCAAGAGGCGTCGGCTGTGCAACAGATGCAGACTCTGTTTGGTGGTCGTGAATTGAAGGCTCGGCAATCACAGTCTCTTTGAGCTCTTCCACTTTGTCTTGCTCCTCCTCTGTCTCCTGCTGCTCTCTGGCAGCGTTCAAAAGAGTGACATCGCGCTCTCCATCAGCGCTAAATTCCTTCTCTTCTACAACGTCCACGTCCTTGGACACAGACGTCGTATCATCCAATCCATGCGCACTATTATCAGCAAGTTCAACACTGCCATCGGTGTTGGTCTGGGGATATTGGGTCGGTATCCCTGAGAAAGTAAGAGGTGTCTCCGAGGTTGTAGGGGGTGATGGAGACGGCTGGGGTTCAGAAACGTTGGCTGCCCGAGTCGCCTCATCCGCTAAAAAAGGATCAATTGCGGTCTGTTTTTGTTGTTTTTTGTTCTTCTTTTTGTCTTTCTTGGTCGAAGCAGCACCTGTCCAGGCGTCGGCTTCATCGTCAAGCATCTGTGCCAATACCGGCTCATTGGTAGCTGGAAGGCTAGATGACGCAGTCTCGGGCGCGAGTTCCTTCACTACTTCCTCTGAGGGAGTCGCAGGCTGTGATGTCTCGCCCTCAACTGCAGAGGTACGCTTCGCCTTCTTCGCCTTCTTCTTTTGGGCCTTGGAAAGCGGAGCAGACTCGTCTAGTGCAGGTTCCTGGACTTCCACCGATGGCACGGGCTCAGGCACTTCCAGTGGTGCAGGTGGCGGGCGATCATCTGGCACAGCTTCAACTGGTAGGGCGGGACTGCGGGCGATAGTCTCTTGCTTATCTTCGACCGAAGCTCCGACCGTAGCGGAAGCTGACGCATCTGGAGCCTGTATTGGGGACTCCTCGACAACTGGGCGTTCTGTAACGTTTGTAGAGACCTCCAGCGGTGTCACGAACTCGGGCTGCTCAGTGTCCACGACAGAAGCGCGCTTATCCTTCTTCGCCTTCTTCTTGTCCTTCTTTGACACAGGCGCAGGTCCCTCCTGAGCCTCAGCGTCGTTCCTGGCTTCAACAATTGATGCTACAGAATCCGCAGGCTGTACCGGTGCAGCATCTTCGGCGTTTTTATCCTTGGTGGGCTCTTCAACAGCAACCGAAACGGTGGGAGCTTGCTCCTCAGGTGCAGTTTCCGCTGAAGTCGGAGCCACTTCAACAATCTCGCGATCCGAAGTTGAAGGCGCATCAAAAGTGAACTTGTCGAGTTCTGCTGTCGGTGTCTCCGTTGGCGTCGCTGGCTCGCTGGTTCCGACGATGGATGCACGCTTGTTCTTCTTAGCTTTCTTCTTCTCTGCCTTTGACAATGGAACAGCTTTTTCCTCTTGGATGGAGTCTGCTGAAGGAGGTTCGATGGCGGAAGGCTCCGAGTTGGGAAGGTCAGCAGCAACAGGCTCGGAAGCCGTGGAAGGAGTAATCTCTGGCTCAGAAACATGTGTAGTTTCGGCCTGAACGGGCGCTTCAGATGATGGTTGCTCAAGGTCAGGGACTGAAGGTGTGATAAGCTGCTGTTCATCGACTGAAAGCTGTCTATCCTCTTCCTTAACGGGTGTGCCGGGAAGTGAGTCCTCTGCGATCGAGACACGTTTTCCCTTCTTCGCCTTCTTCTTGTCTTTCTTCGACAGCGGTGCGGATTCGTCCTGAACTGCCTCCTGCTTTGCGAGTTCTACATCGCGTTCAGCACCAGATGGCAATGTGTCGTTGACTTGCTTGTGTTCTGTTTCTGTCGACGTCGCCTGTTCAGCTACCGGCTGCTCTGCTTCGGTCAAAAGCGGTTCAGCAATAGAGTGCTCGGAACGTTCCGGCCCAGCCGTAGCGACAACTGGTGCAGCTTCAGACTTGAGTACCTTATCCTGCTCCTCAATAGGCGTGGTGGGAGCAGACAATGCATCTTCAGCGATCGATACACGCTTGTTCTTCTTCGCCTTCTTCTTGTCCTTTTTGGAGAGGACAGTCGTATCTTCCGCTAGTGTTTGCTCGACTGGTTGCGCTTCCTCAGTCACAGCAGGAGTCGGCGTTGGCTCGGAAGTAGATTCTGGTTCTGTAGCAGCGACAGCATCAGGCGTTAGTCCGGTCGTAGATACCGCCTCGTTGATCTGTGTGTCGGTGGTTCTTGGAGCTTGCGCAGCCGGGGCCTTGTTGTCCTCAAGAGGCGCAAGCGCCACCTCCTCTGCCGGTGTCTCGATTGGCGTAGGAAGCTCGCTCTCAGCAACGGAAGAATGCTTGTCTTTTTTGGCTTTCTTCTTGCTCTTTTTGTCACTTGCAGCCTCCTCAGCAGCCTCTAGCTTCTCTTCAACAGCGGGAGCATCTGTAGACAGCTCTTGCTGCTCAGTTACGGGTTCGGGTTTGCTGACTGATGTGCTTGCGCCAGTAGTTGTGTCGTTGGTAGGTTCCAAGACTGGCTCGATGACAGATGTACCCTGGCTTGCCTGTAGATCTTCGACGGCGTCGGCGGGAGCAGTGGCAGCGGTTTCTCCCACAGCATCCCTGGACATCTGATGGGCAACCGCAGATGGCAACACGGGCTCGCTGATCTCAGTGACTGGGGTCTGAGGCTCAGAGATAGATTCGCCCTTCTTGCCCTTCTTTTTCTTCTTGTTCTTCTTGGAGGTAGTCGCAGTATCTGTCTCGAGTACAACAGTCTCGAGCGGCTCTGTGCTTACTGTTGGTTTCGGCAGAGGTACGTCTTCCTCAAGAGAGGGGTGCTCGACCACGGTGTCTGCTGCCGGCTCTGGTAATGACTTCTCGGAGGCGGGCGTCGTCGCTTTCGATACGTCCAACTCAGTTGTCCGTAAGGTCTCTTGCGCTGGTTGCACTTCGGAAACGACATCAGCGGCGGGGGCAGACTCGGAACCCTCAGCAGGCATCGTTCTTGGCTCTTCCTTGTCTCTCTTGGAAGAAGGCTCAGAAGGCTCTGACATTACGACTGACTCTTCAGCAACGATAGCAGGCGCATCGGCCAGTTTGCTGGGCTCCTCTGTTACCATTGCTGGCGTCAAAGCGTCGTTCGAGCTGCTCACGCCTACATCGGCCGCCATAGATGGCTCGAGAATAGTTGTTGCTTGTTCAGTAGGGACAACAATCGCACCGGCATCTTCCGTAAGCATATCCTCCGCAGGCCATGTATCGTCGACAGCAGTCTGTTTCAGTTCCGCTGGTTCAACTGAAGCGCCTGCATCGACGGACAAGGTGGGCTCAGCACTCTTGACCTCTTCCTGTGCTCGTGCAGCCTCCTCATCCCTCTCTCTCTGATCAGCTTCGGCCTTGAGTTTTTTCTCAAGCTTTTTCCGCTGGGTTCTGTTGAGGCCGGCAAAGGGGTCGACCTCTGCTGTTGCTCCGGCGGTGGGTTCGATGATTGACTCTTGGGTGGGCGCGGCGGCAGGTTCCAAAGCAAGCTCTGCGGTAGGCTTTGCTTCCGCACTGTCACGAGCAATATCGTCCTGTACAGGTACGCCAGCTGCCGTTGTCTGTTCTGTAGCTGCAACTGCCTCTTCGGTCGCAGGTGCTGGTGTCTGGATTTGCTCTTTGGTAGCATCCTCCACAGAACGAAGCTCACGAGCTTCAGATGTAGCCCGTTCGGCCTCTCGCTGATCAGCTTCCGCCTTGAGCTTCTTTTCAAGCTTCTGTCTCTGCTTTTTGTTAAGTCCCGCAAACGGATCGATTGTTGGGACCTCTTCAACAAGTGGCTCGACGACCCGCTGCTGGACAGTGGTCTCTGCGACAGGGGCCTCTGTGACCATTGATCGTTGGATGTCATCAGTGACGGCATCCTGAACTGGTACATCTGTAGTTGGCGCGATTTCGTAGGTTGCAGATGTTTCAGGACGATCCCCTGCTACAGGTTCAGGGATTGCAGTAGCAACAGGCGCGGCATCGGCAGCTGGAGGAGCGTCTCGAAGTGACTCAGCAGTTGATGACTCTGTCGTCTCTCCCAGTGCGGCTTTTGCTTCGGCTTCAGCTTTCATCTTCTTCTCAAGCCTCTGTCTCTGCTTCTTGTTGAGACCCGCGAATGGGTCAATTGCTGCCGGCTCCTCTTCAATCGGCGCCTCGACGGTCCCTTGCTCAGACTTTGTGACAACTGCTTCCTCGATTTTCGGTACCGCCAAGGTTGGCTCAACGATGTCACGAGTGTGCTCAGGCTGAGCTGCGGGTTCAATAGTCGTTGTATCTTCGGCAGTTGTGGCTACAGGTGCCTCAGAAGGAACCTCAACTGCAGATGGAACATCTTCAGCG
This sequence comes from Phoma sp. RAV-16-625, assembly GCA_004335185.1. Classification (NCBI taxonomy): domain Eukaryota; kingdom Fungi; phylum Ascomycota; class Dothideomycetes; order Pleosporales; family Didymellaceae; genus Phoma; species Phoma sp. RAV-16-625. The sequence continues at coordinate 46,844 of SAUA01000121.1, forward strand.
ATTCCAGCGGTGGCATCAGTGGTGGTATCGTCGAGTACGGGTGCTTGGGCAGAGTCAGTTGCAGACAACACATCCACCTCCTTCTCTGCAGCTTCAGCTTTCATCTTCTTCTCAAGCCTCAGCCTCTGCTTCTTATTGAGACCCGCAAAAGGATCAACAGGATCGCCCTCTTCAGCCGACGGCAGTGCTGCTTGACTCAAAGCTTCATCCTGCGCAGACGCATCCACAGTCGAGACGACCTTCTCATCCGATACTTCTTCGGCCGCCTCCACTCCAGGCTTCGTCAATGCTTCCGAAGCAGCAGGTGCTGCCACATCGGTCGAAACTAGCTCAGCGACAGTGGCTTTTTGCATTGGCTGTATTTCTTCCGCGGCTGCGGGTGCGCCAGCAGGGACGTCTGTAGCGGTTGAAAGATCTGTGGTATTGTCTTGAACAGGTTCGCTAGCATTCAAGAGAGCTTCTGCTTCCTTCTTCTCAGCCTCAGCTTTCATCTTCTTCTCAAGCCTCAGCCTCTGCTTCTTATTCAGGCCAGCAAACGGATCTACGACCGGAGCTTCATCAACAATTGATGTTGCTTCGACCACGCTCTGCTCCTCGGCTATAGGCTGTACGTCGCGGGACGCATTGTCTTGAACAGATGTCTCGATGGCTGGCGTCTGCGCTGAAGTCGGCGTTGCTTCGATAGACGCGGGGGCCTCGACCGAGGGAGTCAACTCCACGATAGGCGCTTCCACCGTCCGCGCTTCTTCAACAACTGGAGCCGTTTCCACATCTGCTGCAGGAACAGAACCTTGACTGGGTTCCTCCATAGGCTCAACGACAGACGCAGACAGTTCAGCCTCTTTTCGAGCAGCCTCAGCTTTCAGCTTTTGCTGCAACTTCTTCTTTTGCGTCTTGGTGAGTCCTGCATAAGGGTCCACCGTAGGGGCCGTCTCCTCAGTCGATGATATTTCGACCGCTGGCTCTTCTTGAGGTGTTGGCTGCGCGATTTCACGCGGAAGGTCTTCCTGAGCAGACTGTTTGACATCTGGGGTTTCTTCGATGGCCGACTCCTCAATGGGTTTCTGAGGATCCAAGGAGGGTAGTTCTTGCGTGGCGGGCGCTTCATCTACAACCGATGCCACCTCAGACGGCACTCCGGCCGCAGAAACAGGGTCTTGGCTGGCTTGTTGAACAGACGCGGACTTGGCCAAGGCAGCTGCTTCAGTTTCTTTCTGCGCCGCTTCCGCCTTCATTTTCTGCTGCAGCTTTTTCTTCTGTGTCTTGGTAAGACCAGCAAAAGGATCGAGTGCAGGCGCTTCCTCAACCACGGGTACTTCTGGAAAGACAGGCGCATCTTCAGGAACTGACATCTCATTAGTTGCCAAGGCGTCCTTGTGGGCGGGTGCCTGCTCGACAATGAGCGTCTCTTCAACGACCGGCTCTTGCCGCTCAGGAACAGCTGCATCTCGAGTTGTTATGTCCTTGGCCGTATCTTCTTCAACAGCTGAGGAGACTCCCTCAGTCGGGGTTTCAACCACGGGTAGTGCGTCCTCTTGCGGGGCTCCCTGCACAGGCTCAGCTAGAGGTAGAGAAGCTCTCTCCGCCTCCTTCTGTGCGGCCTCAGCCTTGAGTTTCTTCTCAAGCTTCTGTCTTTGCTTCTTGTTAAGCCCAGCAAATGGATCAATGATAGGCTCCTCTGTGGCAGGTGTCTGATCAATGACTCGAATCGCCTCAACTGCAGGTTGCTTATCGGCAGCACGCTCAGAAACATCGCGAGCGTCAACCTCAGCAGGTCGACTTGCTGCGAGCGTCTCTTCAATAGCAGGTGCAGTTTCCATAGGCACATTTGCAACTGGTGGAACCACCTCCAGATTCTCCTTAGCAGGCTCAGTTGTGGAAGGTGTGTGCTCAAAGGTCGGTTCCAAGATATCACGAGTGATGACATCCTCGATGGGCAGTCCCACAGTTGGACCTTTCTCAGTAGCTGATGCATCGTTGTTGGGAGCTTCCGCAATCTGTTCTTTCTCCGGAGCATCATCATTGACAGGCTTGATTGCTGACAAAGCGGACTTGACTTCCTCAAGGACCGGTGGCTCTTCAGTGGCTGGTCTGCTTGGCTCTGTGTCCACCGCTTTGCCCTTCTTGTTCTTCTTTTTCTTGCTCTTCTTCGATTCCATGACTGGCTCGGTTTGGGCAACAAGGGCATCAGCGACTTCGCGTGTCGATTCATCTGTGATGATTGGGGGTGCATCCGCGGGCGTAGAAACAGTGTGGCCTTCGACTGTAGTCCCAAGCGCTTGTTCAGAACGTTCGATGTGTCCAGACTCAGTGAGTTGGGCATCTTGTGTTTCGGGCGCTAGCTCAGCGTATGAAGCCTCGCGGTTTCCAAACTCTTCGGGCAAAGGAACGTTGGCTGGTTCAGGCGATGCTTGCTCAACTGCTGCAATTTCAGGCAGTACGAGATCCTTTTCCATTGCATCCTCAGGCAGAGGCACATCGACAGGGTCAAGCAGTGCTTGATCAGCTGGAGCCAAATCGTCGACAAATGGCTCGACAGACCTCTCGGCTTCGATGGAGCTGGGCTCAGGGACAAGCTCGGACTGAGCAGCTTCGGCAGGCAAGATTACAGGTTCGGCCTCCAGGATTGGCGTGCTCGGCTTGTCCACTGATTTATCCTTCTTACTCTTCTGCTTTTTCTTATCCTTCCTGGACGTTGAGGCGGATGGCAATACTGTCTCGTCTTCCAGATGGGGGGTAGGCCCCACAGGCTGCGACTCGTTCACAACCTGTGGCCCTTCAGATCCCGCTGGCTCTGCGGTAGCTGCATCTTTGGCTTCAGACAAGACAACCTGTGTATCCGCTGTAGTTGGTGTAGCGGCAGGAGCTGATTGAGCAACGTCTGTCGATTCCAGAGGCTTCTCGGTAGGAAGAGGCTCGGCGAGGGTAGCCTCAGAAGCTTGCTCATCCGCAGCAGACTTTGCAACAGTTTGGGGCTCATCAAGGATTGTAGATACTTCCTCGACAGGCGTTTCGGTGCCCTTACCCTTCTTCTTTTTCTTCTTCTTATCTTTCTTAGACGAGAGCACACCAGCTTCTTCAACAACAGCAGGAGTGTCTGCTGGCAGCGCAGTATCAGCCAACTCCAGTGGGTTCTCTTTCTCCAGAAGTGTCGAAGCATGATCCAATGGCTTGCCTTCTAACCAAGCCTCAGTCTCAACGTCGGCCTCCGCTGGCTTGAGGGGTGTAGCGAGGTCCCTCGGTGTTTCGATAGACTTCTCGACAGCTGGCATGTACTCGGCATTCTCGGCTGTCAAATTTGCTGCATATTCGATATCGTCCTGGACGTCTGGCAGCGGTACTGAGGCTGGGTCGATTGTATTGTCAGCGAAGACATCAACACCTTTGGACGAGTCCACCGGCTCCTGAGAACTCATAATGGGCTCTGTCGTACGTGACACAGACTCAGCGACGGCCTCGAGCGCAGAGTCGACTTGTACTTCTGGAGTCTGAACACCGCTCTTGCTCTTCTTGCCTTTCTTGCCCTTCGTTTTGGGCGTGTAGCCCCAGTCCTCTTCGGCCACCACAGCTGCAGGCGTAAGGGTCTCGGTGGACTGTTCGTGAAGAGGCTGAGCGAGTTGAACGTTCTGAGTCTCTGGTAAAGCTGCAGAAGATTCTGTAACAGCAAGCGTAGGACCGCCGGGAGCTTGTTCAGTTTGCGCTAGGTCGCGTTCATCGTCCTGAGTATCTGGCAAAGGCACTGCAGCGGCATCGACTACACTCGCTTGTTGCCTTGTCTCGTCGGCAGTCTCAAGGCCGGACTGTGCACCTGGCTCAGCGACAACGGGGGCTGAAGCTGGTACATCTTCGACGGCAAGATCTCGCTGTACCTCTCCGGTAGGGCTCGACGGTCGTGTGTCGATAGGAGTCGAAGGCTGCGTGCTCTCACGCTTGCTCTTCTTTCCTTTCTTGGACTTCTTCTTGCTTAAAGCAGGCGCAGCTTCCTCCTCAACCGCAGGAGTGACTGCTGCCTGGTCCCGTTTCGGTACAGCAGCATCGTGAATGTTAATCGTCGGCTCGACACCAGGTACATCAGTGATGATCTCTCGCACACTTGGGACTAGCTCAACTTCGGTAGTTGGCTGTGTTTTCTGTCTGCTTACAGATCCGTCTGCTACCTTAAGAGATTCAGTAGATACGTCTCTGGTCTGCTCTTCAACGAGTAGCATATCTCCAAGTGTAAAGTCGCGGTCTTCTGCAGGTGCGGGAGCGATGGTTGGAAAGGTGAAAGCTGGAATACCACCGTCGCCGAAATAGGAAGTCGATGGTGGTGCATACTGAAGTGGCTTGTCCTGTACTGCGGTAGGATCAGATGCCTGCTGAATTGAGGTCGCCTCTACAGCGGCAGGCTCTGCTTCCCTGCTGAGTGTGGGCATCAACGCAGGTTGCGGGAACGAAAACGCTGGGATTCCACCGTCCCCAAAATACGTTGTCTGCGGCGTCACGTACTGCCTTGGCGTCTCCTGCACAGCATCTGGTTCTGTCGCCCGCTGAGCTGGTGCTTCTTCGACTGTGACTGGCTCGGGGAGCTGGATGCTAGCTTTCTTGCCCTTCTTGCTCTTCTTCTTCTTGCCGGGAGTCGATTGGGCCACTTCTTCGTCTGCAGCTGCAACTGGGTTGTCAATTGGCACAGACGGCAGAGCTCCTTCGATCGTGGGCGGCTCAATCGTAGCAGGTACTTCTTTGCTAGGCTCGGAGCCTTCGGCCTCAGTCGCAGACGGAAGGGACTTTGCAGCTCCCTTAGGTGTTGTCTCGACACTAGCAAGGGTCGTGTCTTCGTCACCCTGACCCTGAGACGAAACCGGCGGCATACCGAAGCTAAAAGGCCTTGCATCATCGGTAAAGAAGGCGGTCTGCGGCGTGTAGGTTCTAGGGAGCGACTTGTAACTATCGACTTCCACTTCCGTGATCGGAGCGTCAGTGACAAGCGCAAGTGGGGTACTGGTCTGCTCTGGAGTAACATCTTTGACTGAAGAAGCTTCGTAGGCGACGGTGGCTACGGGAGGAACCTGTACCTCCTCATCTTGCACATTCAGAACGTCGCCAGGTGGCTCAATGACACTCTTGTCTTTCACAACGGGTGCAGGGGTAGCAACCTCAGCCTCCGGCGTCGTTGTCTGAGCCGATGTCTGCTTCTTCTTGCCCCAGCCACCGATTGCGCCCCAAAGACCGGAACCCCAAGATGATCTCGCAGGCTCTGGTGCTGGCGCTGGCGTCGATGCTGGAGCCGAAGCTGACTCTGAAACTGGAGCGGAAGCCGTAATCGCTTGCTCAACAGTCTGCTGAGCAATTTCAGGTTCCACAACTTTCTGTTCCGGAACAACATCAGGCACCTCCTCACCCGCAGGCGTCAAACCCCCATCATCCTTAACCAAATAATCCATGACATTTCCCTCACCTCCTTTCCCGACTTCAGCAAAAGCAGGCTCTAGAATCTCATGCTCGATTTCTTCGGGTCGTGTGGAGCCCACAATGGAACGTCGAGCCTCGACGTCTAGCTCATCGTGTGGCTGCGTGGCATCTAGGACTTTCTCTGATTGCAGTTTTTTGGAAGCCGCAAGAGATGGGCCGGCGCTTGGCTCACCGACGAGTGTGTCATCGTCAGTGACGATCGAGTCTGATTTGTTCTTTGTCCAGTCTTGTTCATTCTCGACGAATTGCGGGATGAGTGGCGTGGTGCTAATCTCTGAGCGGACTTCAACGGGCTCAGAGAAAGGAGACTGGCTCGTTGCAGGCTCTTTGCCTTTTCCCTTGTTCTTCTTTTTCTTGGAACTTGAAGAGGGGGTATGAGCGAGCTCAGGCTGTTTCCGCTCGTGCGAAGGCGAGCGATGACGAAGCGCTGTGGCTACAACACCTCCCGCAAGAGCTCCTAATGCGGCTTCCTGCAGGAGACTGGACGACTTGGTCGGGGAAAAGTCGTCGTCACGGTCGGCAGGTACATTGCGCATCATCCGTTCATCGAAGAATGGGCTCGCTGCAAGAGGGCTTGCAAGTCCTGGAGACGATGCTCCGCGATCTTCTGCCTGGGCATGCTCCAAAGCCGCAGAAAGCGCTTCATGACTTGGACCAGCGGACGATGGCTGCTCCGTTTGCGCTGAAGCAGCAAAATCGGACGCTCTGGGTGTGGCCTGTCCCGACTCGTTGATCTCCTCGATCTCACGATCAACCAATTCCGGATGTCTGAACTCAGGTCCGGGATGGGGGGAAATAAGGTCCGACACCACGCTGAGAGGGTCGAAGAACGGATCGTCCGACGCCTCACTGGTGCTCAAGTGGGGTGACTCAAGAGCAGATTCATAGTCCGCAGACTCGTGAGCAGACTCGTACTCGCCCTCGGTCTCCGTCTCTGACTCCCTGGCGGACGAGGTGCGAGACGGACTGCCGCTTGATGGCAGAGCTGGCAGGTACTCGTCGATCTCATCGGACTTTCGGTTACGCTCGACCAGGTATAACGGTCTGAACTCGCGGGAAGCTGTAAACTCTTTCGAGGGAGATTTGACATGACGACGGAAGGGTGAACTCTGGGTGATTGGACTTGGTGCTGCTTCGGGGTCGGCGCCGAACTCACGTTGTTGCACGGCTGGAGAGACTGGAGGTTTGCGGAAGCGAATAGGCACGGCTGTCGAAGAGGAGAGTCGACGTTCACCGAATGATGATGTCGGTCGGGCATGTTCTGGTGATCGAGTAGGAGAGCTTGGGCCGGAGATAGGCAAAGGAGGAAGCTCGTCCGGAAACGCTTCTAGCTGCCATGGCTGTAAGCCCGTGAGGCGCGTCAACAAAGCACGTGAGTCTTCGATAGAAAGGTGTGGCGGTGTCCGTGGTCGATCGATACCCCCAGATGGCGTGAGATAGGTGTGGATACCCTCCAGAGTCGGAAGAAGAGCCTCGGCCCGATTGCCAGGGATGATCCTATCCCCATGAGCTTGGGCATCAGTCTCATCTTCGGGCAGTGGAGTGGCTTCGGCCACCGCCCTATCGTCTAAAAAAGACTGCTCGTCGTATTGACTTCGTCGTCGATCGGTCTTGGCAGGCGAAGCGGAGTGTCGAGATTGGGAGCGATCCTGTTATCACAACATTAACATTCATTCTAATTACATGAGTAGAAAAGCGCTACCACCACCAAGCAAGACACAATGTGAGGCCTCCTGCAAAGCTTGATGATTTGGCTGTTATACAGGTCTCAAGATGTCGAATCTTAGAGCTGGCCAGGATATTGGCCGTCCTGTCCTGCATGGTGGTGCTATCGCAAGGAAGGGCGATGTACCTTTTCATCATCCCGATCCCTCCTGTCTCTGTCTTCGCCCCCTCGTTCAGAGCGGCTACTCCTCTTCTCGCGGTGGCTGCGACTGCTCGTCGAGATGGTCGATTTAGCGTCATCATCGTCCGAGCCGTACGTAGAGCCGCGGTCTGACCTATGCTTTCTCCTGCGATGCTTGCGCTCCTCGTCGTCTTCATCATCTTTAGACTTGGACTTGGACGATTTGCTGGGCTCTGCCAGATTCTCTCTCGACTTGCTGCTAAAGAGGCCAAAGAGACCACTTGAGCGCTTCTCCTTCTCCTTCTCTTCTTTTCGTTTGCTGCTCCTATCTTCGTCACGGCGCGAAGATGTAGAGATCATGGATGCACCATCATCGAAGTCTTCGTCTCGCTTTGACTTCCTGCGCGAAGATTTGCGTTCCGCATCGTACATTTCACTAGGCTCAGACGCAGCGGAGGATCGCGATTGGACTCTGTTCTCAGTTGGCCCGTCTCTCTCGCTTTCTCTTCGCTTGTGTTTACGTCTACGCTCACTGTTGGCTTCAGAGCGAGCCTCAGATACGGTGGACTTTGTGTCTGAGACGTAACCACTTTCGTCAGCATCCTTACGGCGGTGGCTGCGTTTACGTTCAGTACCGTCGTCGAACTCGTAGCCACGATCACGGCTCTGTTCGCGACTGCCAGACTGGGCTGCCTTTGCCTCTCGCCGGCGACGACGCCTTTCTTCACGATCTGGGTCCTCGTCGTGCTTGCTTCTGGCGGAGACTGTCGATCGAACATCGTCGTCATCGCCGTACTTGTTTTTGGAGGCAATGATGGTGCTTGTGTCGTCGTCAGGTCGGCTGAACGCGGAGACAAACGTGCTTGTGTCATCCTGATCGTAGTGGCTTCGCGGGGATGGCTCGTAGGCGTTGTATGCGTTGATGAGGTCGCTGCGATTCTTCTCCGCCTCATCATCTGGTCGACTGAACGCAGTTACGTAAGTACTGGTCTCATCGTAGTCGCTTCGTGCTTTGGGCTGATATGCGTTGTAACTATTGATCATCTGCTCACGAGCCTTCTCTGACCTCTCCCTTTCCCTCTCTTCGGAGCCGGCAGAAAAGAACTCGTCAGAGTCCCGCTCAACAGACTCCTTACGTGGCTGGTCATCAGGAGCGTAGTATCCCGAGTCTTGGATGTTGCGTGATGTTGGAGGCTCAGGTGCAGGTGCGAAGGCAGACTGAGTGGGCACCTTGGGGGCTTCGACACGGTGCTGCTCAGGCGAAGTGTACCTGACTTCGCGACCCAAATAGTCGTCGTACCTCATTTCAGACCTGAGGGGAGAGCCAACAGTGGGTGACCATTTGCCACTACTGTGCCTCTTCTCCAGCTTGCGGCGAGGTGTCTTGACATCAGATGGCTCCTCAGCATTTTCAAAAGCATAGCTGGGAATTGTGATATTCTGTTCACTGTCGTCACGCGACCGTGTGCCGTTGGGCGGAGATCTTGGCTCTTGTTGACGAGGGACATAGTCGCTTGCAGCCTCCAAAGCTTGCCTAGCATGTTCACGCTCAGCGGCTATGCGGTCTTGGTCCTGTTTCGCAGAAGCGCCCATGAGTGCGGCGAACCCTCCAGCAAGAGCAGCGGAGGTGGTTTTACTGTAGCTGCTGCTGCTGCTGCCGCTCTCGCCATATCGGGGAACATCTCTGGAAGTTGACACATCCTGTGGTCGTAGGGACACGTCCCCAGAAGACGACTTCTCTGTGGCTCTTGCTTCCTTGGCGGATGTAGGGCGAGTGTACGGAACAACAGTAGAGACCGAGGTTGCCGATTGTGTGTCGTCGCTGGCCCCCCAATTATAACTTGATACTTCCGAAGCACTGGGAAGGTCTCTTGGTAGGGCGTTGTAGCTTGGTTCGATGGTTCGTAAAGATTCAATATCCCTGACGTCGTGCTCCGCAACCGGGCTCGATGGCCGGCTGTCGTCACTCATTTCCCAACTCTGCATACTCATCATGCTCATACGCTTAGCTTCATTCTCCCTTTTCTGCTGGTCCTTTTTGCTCATAGTGCGCAAGCTCTCTTCCTGCAGGGGCTCACGGGCCCGGACTGGCTCTGGTTCCACTCGTGGCAAGACGTCATGCACTACTGTCTCTTTGTCAGTTTTTTCACTCTTTTTCTTACCCTTTTTGCTCTTCTTTGACGATGAAGCAGCCCAGTCGTCCTCCTCTGCAGCCTTCTTCGCAGGCTCGCTGAACTTATTGATCGAGGGCGAGTCAATGAATTCACCCGGCATATGTAGCACATCTGGTGTAGCTGTGGTATTGCGCGTGTCGGGTATCGTTTCTTTTGCCTTCGAGGTCGAAGGAAGACCTGTCTCGGACTCGGTGATATAGTCGAAGTATGGGGACGGTGACTTGTAGGCATCGCCCATCGACGGAATGGATGAGACAGTACTAGCAGCAATGGTTGATCGTGCGGCTTTCGAGTCGGAGAATGGGTTGCTGATAGTCGACCGGTTGTCCATGTGCTTGTAGTCCCAATCAGTAGGGTCATCGTCCTTGTCGTTCTGGGCGATTGCTGCAGCAGTGAGTGCACCTGCAGCAACGGCAGCCGCAGCAGCAGCCTTCTTCTGTTTTTTCTCTTTCTTGCTAGTCTTCCTTGACATGGCGCCTTCAATGCTGTCCCAGGTGGGTTCGGCGTTCTTGTCAGGAACATACTGCGTGCTTGGTGCAACTTCCTTTGGCTTCGGTGTCTTGGACTCAGCACCGTTGGAGGGCTGATAGGTAGTTGTCTTCGGCCCAGACTCGGGCGAGTCACGCTCCACAACGATCTTATCTTGAGGATGTCCTTTGTCATGCTCCTTCAGTTCACGATCAGAAATGAACTGTTCCTTGTAGGATTCAGGAGTTGGTACGTCGAAGTGGTGGAACTGATTCTCGCCCCAGCTAACTCTTGATGGCGCGTTCTTCGGCCTCGGGTCTTCTTTCTCCTGCACAGGCTCAATGTTGGGTGAAGGTGGCATAGAGACGCTGCGGATCGAAGGCGCCCTGCTACCAGGAGGGGTCGCTTGGATCAGGTTCAATATCGGAACTGGATCTGGTGTTCGCGGCCCACGGCCATCTCTAGTCGCGGTAAAGGAGTAGGAGGGAGGGTACGGTGGACCCTTGGGTTGGCTAGCTCCATAGTCGTCGAGCGACTCGTAGATATGAAGATCGGGAGCTCCCTCATTGGGATCAATAGGACGAACTTTGGGCAAATTGTCGTTCTCCAGAAGATCCTTGGGTGCAAAGAAGTCAGCCTGAGATACTGGTTTGGCAGTATATCTGTCTTGCCAGTCCTGGAAGATATCCTGAGTTGTCTCTTTCTTCTTGAAGATTGTAGGGTCGAAGATGTCCTCATCAGCATAGTCCTGTACTATCTTGCTTGGTTCAATTTGGGCGTAGCTCGGCTCGTATGTCTCAATAGTGGTTGGCTTGATCTCGGTCGCCTTACCGGGCTTGTACGCTTGGTAAGTCGGTTCAACCTCCTTCTCAGAGGACGAGGTGTCGCGCCAATTCTCACGGCGCTGCTCTCGTTCTTTGTTCTTGTTCTTGTGCGAAGAGATTGCTGCACTTGTGATCGCCGCAACAGCACCTGCAGCTACAGCACCTGCTGCAGTGGATTTCCAGGCGTCTGGCTTCACAAGATCACGCTCGCGGTCTTGTAATTCTTGCTCCTTGCGCCGAACATCAGTGGCCACTGAGCTGACGGAGCTTCCTGTGGGCTGGTAGTCCAGCCTGTGTCGATCGTGGTCACTATTGTACCGATCAGCAGCGTCTTGCTCGCGTCGTCGACGGTCCAGGTCGGCTCGAATCTCGGCTTCACGTCTCTCGGCTTCAATCGCATCAGCCTCGCGACGCTCTCTACGTCTTTGCTCTTCTTCCCGCTCCAATGCCTCTCTGCGATGTACTTCAGCTCGAGCTTCGCGTTCTCGAAGGTCGCGCTCTTCTGCTTCTTGAGTCTCACGCGCAACCATCTCATCGTACTGGCGGCGTCGCTCTGCCTCAAGTCGATCGGTCTCAATATTGGCAAGGCGCTCCACCTCCATGAACTTTCGGGCTTCCTCCTGCTGGCGTTGTAGCTCACGGCGGCGGCGCTCGTCCTCGTCTCGGCAGAGGTCTTCAGCTCGACGCAGATCATCTTCTCTGCGAAGTTCTTCACGTCGCCGCTCGTCTTCAGCCGCACGAAGTTCGTCTTCGCGACGGCGACGTTCAACTTCTTCTTTGCGTACATCATCTTCCTTCTGCTGTTGAGCGCGGCGTTGCTCTTCTTCCTCTTCTCGTCGCTCTTTCTCCTTGCGTCGCTCGCGAACGTCCTTCGCAGCTTGCTCCTTGGTCAAATTGAAGCGAACGTTGCTCTGTGCGCTTGAGGGGCGATCACTGTCACTGCCCTTGGCAGCGGCGAGGGCAGCTGCACCAGCGGTTGCAGCAAGGCCCGCAATAGCTGCGTCACGCTTCCACGATGACTTTTGGATGGGGGACGAGTTTGCACGACGTGGCAGTGCTGGAGGTGCTGGATGTTGATAGTTGTTGATTATGATGTTCTGAGCTTGAGCCTGCGTTGGATAAGGAGGAGGTATGGGTACTTGCGAGAAGATTGGGGGCCCAGTAGGAGTAGTGTAGCCTTGTTGGGAGGTGGGTTGGGTAGAGTAGATAGAGCCTGGGACCTGGTGCATTGGTTGGGGCTGTTGCAGACTGACCGCACCAGGACCGGTGGTGATGAGAGCCTGAGGCGTCGAGATCAAGCTTGTGCGTCTGGCATCAAAACTAGTCGGATCGTTCGAGGCGACAGGGTAGACAGTCTGCAGCGTGTGCTGGCTGCTTGACTCACTATCGTGGTGTGAGAGGCGTGAGCCAGCTACAGTCGCAGCAGCGGCCCCTATCGCACCGGCAACAGCAGGACGAGCGAGTGGTGTGCTTGCGATGTTGTCGTAAAGGTTGTCAGACGACCGCCTCTTCTTCTTGCCAAAGCCCCACCGCCAACCCCACTTGTTTGTACCTGAACCATTGGAGTTGAGTGACTCGCGACTCTGGGTCTTGCGCAAGTCAAGATCCCCGTATACAAGGTCGCCGTCACTCGCGGATGACGATGTGCCGTCGTCAGGCAGGTCTTCCCACTCGTCGTCGCCGTATTGTGAGGTAGCTCCTGGTCGACGGCGATCGCTGCTCCTGCGGCGACTACGACGCTCACGTACCGCTACGACCTCAGGAGAAGGTTTGCCAATGTCACGTCGATTAGCCTTAGCCACTGCAATGGCTGCTGCGGTTGCGCCGAGTCCAGCCAGAGTAGCCTTAAGACGCTCGTCCGAAGTTTGCTTCTTGAGATTCTGTGACGAACGCTTCGTCTTGGTCCTTCGTACGAACCCACTACCGAATGCCATATCAGATTCAGATGACGAAGACGAGCCGTTGCCGAAATTAAAGAATCCCTTTTTCTTCGTCCTGTGCGTCGAGCTTGCCCTCTTAGCACGCTTCTCTTTCGGTGGCTGGGCGGCAAAGAAGCCTCCGAGGAAGCCACTTTGGGCGTGATGTTCGTGGGAAATGTCAATGAAGGAAGCGCCAGACGCTGAGCTTCGCGAAGATTTGTGGCGAAGTTGCTGTGATTGTCGGCGCCGGCGCTCGTCCTCACTACTGCTGTTTCTCCTGTGCTGCACAATGACCTTGTGGGGTGACCTAGATCGGCTGTGACTTCTGTGCTTTCGTCTGACCGCGGCACCTAGCGCAGCTCCAGCAAGTCCAGCGCCAATTGCCGTACCCAAACCTGACTTCCTGTCTCGGGATCTGGAACTGGAACTTGATCGCGAACCATGGCGCCTCACGGTCTTGTGCTCTTTCTTGTCTTTGGTGACTCCTGTTGACATGATGGAAACTCTGTCCTGAGAACGGCTTCGATGACGGATGCCAGCGCTCCCATAGCTGTAGCGTTTGCTGCGACCAGACTCCCGGCTACGGCTGCGGCGCGAATGTCGTGATTGACTGTCACGGCCGGACTTGATGCTGTAGGTGTCGTCGAAATCATTGCGACCCGTGGCGAATAGTGCTTTGCCAGCGGTAGCAAGACCCATGCCACCTAGCCCTGCAGCTAGCCATCCTGCACCACTGGTATTCTTCTTACGCTTATCGTCACTAGATGAATAGAGTGAAGTGCGAGAGGTCTTCTCCTTCAGTCCGTACCGAGACTTCTTATCGATGCCACCTGAAGGGCGATCATATTCGTCTGAGCGCCGTCTACGGTCGTAGTAGTGGTGCTTGCGGGGCGCATCCATGACCGAAGAGCGAGGGTCGAAGCAATATCTGCATACACCGATGTATTCAGTATACTCCTCCATCTTTTGGACGTCTTCATGGTCCTTCCACCAGTCGACAAATTTTGAAACAGGACCCGTATGCTGGTGCTGATGCGCCATACCGCCAGACATGTAAGGACTCGGTGAGGGACCAGTACCGTTGAAGCCCTGGCCAGGAAAAGCACCAGGCATTGCGTGTGTGTGGTTCTGAGTATGAGTATGGGTGTGGGTGTGGGCGTGGTGAGCGTGGTCAGAAGTGTTGTGAGAATTATGATTATGCAGTCCATAAGCTGCGAGACCGGCAGCACCTGCTGTGGTATATAGCCCGATGTTGGAGCTGCTCGAATGCTTGTCTGACTTCCCTGGCCGCGGTGGCTTTGGTGGGGGCATACCCGCTGTGGCATCTTGGTAGGCAGGGATGTTGCTGTAACTACCATTGACAGCAGCGGTGGAGGGCAGGTCGGCTTGGTAGTACATTGACGACGAACCACCAGGACCTGCAGGAGGACCGTTGTTGTTGTAGGCATCGTTGGTGTGGCTGCCGTTGTACGATGTAGAGTGGTGCACATGAGATGTGCTTGCGCTGGTAGCGTGATGCGTATTCGACGAGCTGTGGCCCATGGCATAGCCGAGAGCAGCTCCGCCAGCCAGACCTGCGGCCGTGGTGGGAAAGCTGTTGGTCTTGCTGGGTTTGGAGCCGTTCGGTCGTGGCAGGCTCTGGGGCGCTGCACTGTCGTCGACGAAGGCGCCAGGCATGGAGGTGGGTCGAGGTGGCTTCGATGCAGATGCAGGTGGATTTGTGCTGCCACCATAGAAATCAGCAGCCGAGCCTGAACCGGTATCAGCGACAGGGTTGGCTTGCGCTGAGGCAGCGATGAGGTGAGGTGTGTCCTGGCCAACAATGACTGAAGGCGGTTGCGGTCGGACACCAGGCTGGTTGTTCACAGACTGGCCCTGGTCGTTGTAGAAGTCGGCGGCAGCACCGAAGGCGTTCTGGCCGGGCATGGCACCCGACGTGTATTGCACGGGGTCCTGGCCTGGGAACTGGTCATGCACATGGCTTGACATGTGGGGTGAGGCTGGGTACTGGTGCCCGACAGGCAGTGCGCCGCTCATCATTGGCGCACCTGCCTGGCCGGGGAACTGCGAGAAGCCTTCGCTGCCAATCTGCCCACTGAAGCTGCGGTTCAACGCGCGAGGCTCTTCGACAATCTCGCCCCGGTAGCCGCCTGCCTGCGACTGCGACTGCGACTGCGACTGCGACACGCTCGACCGGTCCGAGCGCATCGACTTTCGCTTCTCGCTCTTCTTGCCGTCCTTGCTGCTGCGCTCCTTTTCCTTCTCCTTCTTGCGCTCTTTCCCGTCGCGGGCGATAGATACAGACGACTCGGCGTAGCTGGACCGCCGGTCTCGGTCGTCGTCGCGGCGCGCATATCGCTCGTCTCTAGGGTCCTCGTAGAGATCGTCGTTGGTGGGCGCTCGTGAGCGCGGCGTGTCGTCAAAGGCCGTCGCGAACGAGGCAATGGTAGAGGGCGTGCTGTCGCTGCGGCGCGTCGACGGTTTGCGTGTGGAAGCTGACGATACGACCGACCTCATGTCTGAGCCGCGGTCGCGCTTCGATCGCGTAGTGTCGCTGCGGCGGCGGCGAGCCTCGTCGTCGTCTTTCTTAGGGGCGGACGAGCCGCTGTCACTCTTGCCTGTAAACCTGCTCCACATGATGTGATGCTGGGGCAATCGAGAGGGGCGGACGTGCGGATGGTCGTGGGCGTGGGCGTGGGCAACGCTGGGCGCAAATGAACTGGCGATTCAGTGTCTGGGGTATCCTTCCAAAGGTTGGGTATTGCTTGTTGGGTATCGTCGCGGCAAATGAGAGGCATTCGTTGCGTCGTGATGTCGTCAATTATTGGTACAGAATAGAATCGAGATGCAGTATTAGGGTGGTGCGCGCTATGCAAAAGAGACCACACGCAGCCTCTCGCCGTCTGCCTCGAGGTGTCAAGGATGGGAAATGTCGAAGCAGCCGTGATCTGAGCTAGCCGCCTCAGCTGCGTTGTCGAGATCGACATGGTGGCTGGGGACCAATCACGCATTGACTCTCGACTCCACCACGCATGCCCAGCCGTCTCTTCTACTTCGTGCGTCCACGGGCCTTGAAGGTTCCCGAGCGCATCTCACCTCGCCATCTACGAGTAAATCTGGTGAGTTCCAACATCACAAAACCACACGTCCATCACTTGTTTACGTCCTTTGTTGACAGTTCGGCTTCGAGCCTCGGGCCCACTAAAGCGGGTACAGGGGTCAGGGTCTCTTAGTGACCTCGGCGTCGCCGCTTTGAGCGCCTTGGTCTTGAAGTCAGAGAGGTGTCTTGCCTCTTGAGAAAACAGACAACATGGGCAGTCGCGAAATATAGAAGGTGAAAAGACGGGGTATCTATTTTCTTGGCTACTGCTACCATGTGACATCTCAATGCGCGTTCCAATTCCCATGTATCGCGTCTAGTCGAATCTCGGAAGCATTCCTACCGCTGCAGCTCCTTTGAGCCTCCATCTGCTACCATTCGTGGGCCCAGCATCGCACCATGCCTGTCGACACGCGCGTCTCCGTGAGCACCGTTTTGTTGCACTCAAAACAATGTTCTCGTCATCAAGCCAGGCATACCTACCTATGCACGCGGCTTTCCGTACCTTGCAGCCGTGTAGTGTCATTCACTGTTGCATACTCCGCCATACTTCTTATATGCCGTTCGATGATCCATCATCGCCTTGGCATCGGGCGCAGTTTGGCCGCCAGGAAATGCTTCCTTTTGCCATTCACCACCTTGTCCATGTTGTCGCACGCCGCCATGCTCAACAGGAACACATGATCACGGTCGTTGCCCAGCCATAAGCATCTGGCGGATTTGCATGATCTGATTGCGCTGATCAGGCGGCAGCTGTGCGATGTGCTCCGGCTGCAGAGCCATGACCTGTGCATACAGAGCATCGTTGTTCATCGCTTGTGGTTGTGCTTGAGGTGGGGGTTGTGCGTATGGCTGAGGCTGTGGCGGTGTAGGAGCAGCTTGCGGTGGGTAGCCGGGAGGCATAGCGTAGTTTGTAGGCGGCCGTGCAATAGGTGTGGGCTGCGGTTGTGGTGGTGCTTGTACTGGGGGAGCGGCTGCAGCAGGAGCTGTTTCCACCAGTGCACCCAGCATCGAAGGATCAACAAGGTTCAGGAGCAGAAGGGACTGGAAGATAGCGTAGGCCAGCTGAGGTGCCTGGCGCAGCAATTCTGTAGCCTTTGCTGGATCTGTCATGACGAGACCCTTCATCTGGGAGAGGATGTCGAGCAGCTGCGGCGCAGGAAGTGTAGACAGTGTGCGCGAGATGGCGTCCGGGCAGGTCAGGTTCGGTGGCAGATCGACGCCTGGTGGGAGAGGACCGAGTGTGCTCGAAGGCTGCGCCTGCGCAACTTCCGGTGGTTGTCCGTTCATCGGCGGTGGAGCATTCTGGTTCGAAGGCGCGTTGTCTCCGGAGCCGTTGTCATTGGACCAGTCCACCCTCAACTTCCTGCCCATGATCTCATAGTCGTTCAGGTTGCGTACAGCGGATGCTGCTGCATCAGCGTCGGCGAACTCTGCGAAGCCGAAGCCCTTCGGTCGGCCTGTTTCCTTATCGTAAACTAATCTGAAGTTCAGAACCTGGCCGACACGGCCGAGTGTCTCAATGATGAGCTCTTCGGTGCCGCCTACATATACCGTTAGTGAGGCTTCCAGTGTGCACACGCGAAGAACGTCAGTACCATAGGGAATGTTGCCGATGAACACAACGCGCCCGGCTTTGTCGTTCGGGGCCATCTTCGGTGAGCTTGTCGGTATTGTGTGGGGTATATGGACAACCTGGGGTGAGGTTCAGATGGGCTGGCGCAAGATTGGTGTTTCTTTGAAGCTCATGTTCACGTCCGAGGATCCACTTCACTAGCGCGCACGGGCCTTCCCTTTCCCATCGTCCAGCAGCTATAAGTAGAGACAGTGATCGAATATTATGGAAATACGTCTACAAATTGAGTGCCCGTCTATGAACCATTGGAGATCCTCGGAGCCGCTAAAAATGATGGAATAGCAGTCTCGCTATGTCTCGCATGACTTTTAGGATCTAGGTTCAGCCAAAGAGCTGACAATGATGTACCCCCAATCTACTCTCACAACTTTGGTCCGCAACATGACCCATCCTGCCCAATCGTAGCTTCCACACTTGGCTGCTGATGCTGCTCACTCAGCAGATTACTCTTGTTGAAGCCCTGCTCAGACGGCGGTACATCAAGCGCCGGGTTCTTGTCAAAGAAGTTGACTGGCTTCATGTGAATCTTGAGAATCTCACATGGCATGACAGGGAAGTCCTCGACCCTAGGCACGTGGTTGATGCCGGCTTGGACGTACAGTACGAGATCCGTGTCCTTTACGTTCTCGTTCCTCTCCGCCCAAGATCGCACGCCGGTCCCACCTCTCGATTGGTTTGTGTATGTGCCTCCGGCATAGAGCTCGCCGTCACGGTGTTTGACTACGTAAACATTGTGGTCTGAAAACTCGGCACGCTTGTAGTTGAAGCTCTCCTTATCAGACAGTATCTTCTGAAAGGCAGGGGCCTGGATCTTATATGCGACTGGCTTGCCGTTGATGGGATTGCGCACGTTGTAGTTCTGGATCTTGAACGTTCGGTTGTTCTCGTATGCTGTATCGTATCCGCCGGACTTTTCGACGACTGTCTCTTGTACGTAGTATCCAGTACCGTGTGGATTAAAGTCTGACCTGAGCATGGGGAAAGCTTCATCGTAAATCAGCCTGTTGTCGTAGCCGTCGATCATGGGATCGACACGTAGAGAGAAGATATGTTGGTGGTGCACAGCGAGAACACCAGGGTGAACGACGGTACCGAAGGGAACCTCGACTCCCTCATCGATGGGCTGCGTGCTCAGTATGCCAGTAGCGCGGATCTCGTAGGTTACTTCTCCGGCCTGGTTAAAGATGAAAGCTAGAATGTACTCATAGTTCGAAACTGTGATAATCGACTGCAGAACCAATTCCCGCGATCGAACAACAGCCGCTCGACCAGTACGGTAGTTTGTGTGCTTCCATCCAATGCCTGCATCTTGCTCGTGGATGCATACGACATTCGGCATGTCCACCACACCTCCTTTGTCGTCAGAGAGCACAGAGCTCAGGTAAAAGATTGAGCCTAAGCAGTCGCAGCCAAGCTTGAGGTTGTTCGCCATGATACCAGCGCCGGCGTCACCCAAGTCGAACGCACCTGTTCAAAGTTAGTTTGAAATCTATGCATGAGCTTCTGGGCTACTCACTCTTCTTGTGGAAAGGATGACGTGGATCGGCGTACGGAATGTTCATGTCGCTCAAACTCAGTCGGTAAAAGAGAGGGCGGCTATCGTATCGCACGTCATACAGTACCATACCCTCGCGCTGGTTGAAGCCAACCCTAAAGTTCCATTTTTGCCACGACACGACACTCGAAGTACCTTCTTGCTGTACTTTGAAGCTGGCTCCCTCTGGTTGTACTACATTTAGTGGTTTCAAATCCGTCCGAAGTGTCTGCGCCTCCGGAATGTATTCGTTCGGTGGCTGCACCTTATACTTCTCAACTGGCTTGATGGTATTGTCGGCTCCAGTGGGCATAGTATCGATCCGAATCACCTTCATGGTTTCAGTGCTAAGCACTGGTGAGATGGGAATCGGCATGGCGTAGTGATTCGAGTCAGCTTCGGCCGCGTTGTTGGGGTCCCGCAAGTACAAGAAACACTGGTACAGTCGGTCCTCATCGTTCACTCCATCAGATCCATATATCCATGGATCACTGATCACAACAGTGCCTTCCGGGAGTTGCAGCTTAGCAATCTCTGCCTGGACGTTCTCGTCGGCGAGAACGATCTTTTCAATGGCCATTATTTCGTCTCCGTCACCGTTCGCATGAACGAATGGGCCTAGTAGTACATTATGGTCGACATGCCTTGATGTCAAATCCACAATCGCTTCGTGGAATTTGTTCTAAGAATCTGTCAGATGTCGTTATCAAGCATGACTGGCCCACCCACGGTGTTTCTAATATAATAGTTGAGGAAAGCTTTCCTCGCTAGGTGTGGTCGTGGCCCTCCAGCGTGCTCTGCTTCCAGGTATCGCAGAACCTGAGCCTTGGGAGGCTCCTGCAAAGTGACGACCTTGAAGTGCAAGTCCGTATGAGCAGGCCATGAGGCTCTGATGGTCGATGCTGCAGCCGTGATCTCTAAGGCCGACAGAGGTGCAAGAGGATGAGACGACAATGCCTTCGTGGCTTGCGGTGCCGTGTCGGTGGCGATTTCTGTCGACATGTTGAGAGTTCGGAGTGTACTCAAGTAACAAGACCTGACAAGATGCTGGCAAAGAGCTTCAGTCCCAGACAGTTACTTATGCTGCTTCCTTAGATCGCACAAGATTTACCCCACACAGAAGTCGTAGCACGCAGTTTGCAGTCTGACACTCGATAAGAGAGTGGATCTGCTATCTTGAACAGCAACGCTAATCAGATCGGAAGGACTTCCCTATGTTGGGCTAGTGCTCGCTCGACTGATGAAAGTCTGCAGTGTGGGGCCACATTTTACCCCGCCTTTCCAGAGCAAATGTTATCTTTCCTTTGTCAGCAGTCGCCAAGAGCGCAACACTGTCTCCAAGGCGACCTTATACGGGTATCTGCAGCGGCAGCAGCAGATCAACCGGCCACAATCGATAGCGTCATTTGGACGATGCGGTCCTTTCGAAGGAACTCCAGGCGTCCTCTTACGCATCTCAATGCGCTTCTTCAGAGCCAAATTTAACACTATAACAACAGCGATTGCGTGCAAGATCAAATGCCAGTCTGCTGTTGAGTAGTGAAGCTACCATCTGCAGGGCTGAGCGTGCTAATCGTATTTCGGTCCTTTCAACCAACACCTGAACACAGCTGCGAACTCGTATTAGACACAGTCCTACCTTAGATCATCGTGAAGTATTGGTGCCGGCATTGGTAACAAAAAAGAAGAGCAGTGCTCGATCATCTGGCGGAAATGGAAGGAGAAGTGGCATGGCCTGCTCACACGTATCGACTTTACACCTGTGCTGCAGGACCCTATTTCGGTCAGAACATATTACCATGTATGCGCGTTGATGTCGATTACCATCGGAACTGCAGGCTGCTTCAACGAGGAAGATTTTCCCTTTTGTTTCTTGTTTTGTTTCGTTTCTTTAGCGCATTCTCGCGTGCCGCCTCATACCCAGTGCTAATATGGCATATTGCAACACATATTAATCTACCCGGCACGTGTACTGTTCGACCATCTACACACCCGGTTTTTCTATTGGAGTTCCAGGCCCGTGCCAGAGATTCTTGAGTAGGATGAATTAACGACGTTTCGGACTGGCCTGCAAGACATGGAAGCGACATTCGAGGATCCCGGTTTAGATTGTTTTTTCTACCAGTGCACGTCCACCATATGTCCATGTCAATGTTTCAATCCAAGACTGGTTGCGGCGCTTTCTCAAATGGCGGAGAATCCTACGCTTAACCACACTGCAGCGTATACCTAGCTAGGTATATTCTACTGGTGCATTACTTCCATAAATAGTGTTACGAGCGCGGGCTTATCCCCAGTCACAAGTCTTCATCCGTCTAGCAATGCCCCCTGGGAGGCCGGGCCTCATAGTCCACATAGACTCTGATCAATTCAATCAACCAATCAATGCAAGACTGATCCACATATGACAGCCACCGGTAGCGGAGACTTAGTCTCCGCCTCATGATCCGGCTCATTAACCGACGAAGCAGTAGCGTTGCGATGTGGGTTCATCTGTAGAACGATGCTTGACCGAATCAAGAGTGGGCGTCTAATTTGTATAGACGAAATTAAGTGCTACAATATGGGTATTCACGATATATTACCGCTGGGCAGGGCTTCTAAGAGGCTATATAAGCTATGAGATGTAGTGCCCTTGGAGTCCAGCAACTCCAACTGCCTTCACAACATCCACATTCGCTCTATCCGAACATCGCCAATCATGAAGTCTTTCGCAGCAATCACTCTCCTTTGCGCCGCGCTTGCTGAAGTCGCACACGGCCACTGTATGTCTGTCCAGTGTGTGTCAAAAGCTCTTGCTGATAAGTCCGGCCAGACATCTTCCAGTACCTCACAGCAAACGGCGTCAAGGGTGCACAGTACCAGAATATCCGCAAGAACACAAACAACAACTCGCCCGTCACCGATCTCGCATCCAACGATCTGCGCTGCAACGTGGGTGGCGGAAGCGGCGCTTCGACGACCACAGTCTCAGTCGCTGCCGGTTCTTCAGTCACGTTCACCGCAGACCAAGCCATATACCACCAGGGACCTGTTTCTTTCTATCTGACCAAGGTCGCCAGCGCAGCTGCCGCTGATGGCTCATCCGACTGGGTTAAGATCAAGGAGATTGGGCCCACCTTCTCTGGTGGCCAAGCCACATGGGATATGAAGGGTATGTTTTGCTTGTCCCAAGATAGAACATCTCACTAAACGAGATCTAGACAACTACTCCGTTACAATTCCCACCTGTGTCGCTGCTGGAGAATACCTCCTCCGCATTGAGCAGCTCGCTATCCACAACCCCGGCTCCCCACCCCAGGTAAGCTTGTCTGAAGATAATGTTGTAACTTTAGCTAATCGTGGCAGTTCTACATCTCTTGCGCTCAGATCAAGGTCACTGGCGGTGGCTCGAAGGCCCTCACTCCTACAACCAAGATCCCTGGACATGTCAAGGCAACTGACCCTGGCTTCACTGCGAACATCTACAGCGGCTTCACAAGCTACACCGTACCCGGACCCAAGGTTGCAACCTGCTAAACTAGGAGATGAGAATTTAGATCATTATCTTCGTCTTTTACACTTCAAATTTAGATCGTTGTATTCGTCTTTTATACTTCAATTCAAGCGACATGCATCTCTTGAGCTTTTGTCGCATGGTCGGTCCTGTGCATCGTATACAAGCCTCTCCTGCGTCTAACGATGGCGTTTGCTTGAGGCAAACACTACCCACAGTTGTAACGCGTTCGTGACATAGCCTCATATTCACAAATTGGCTAGGCTTTACATCGATTTGTAGGTCATTTGACTCGCCCTCTCACACATGGTCACGTCGATGTCTCGCGTTCACAATAGCATTCGTCAACACCAACACATCAACCTTCACGCCCCAATATTCAAAATGTGCGCTCAGTACAGTATAAGATATCTCCCAGCAAGAGCACTCATTCTCGTCTTTCATTGCTCTCACAGTAGCAGGCTTCGAAGTACAAAACAGCAGCCACCAGTCATTGCTCCAGCGGCCTCCTTGCTCGTGCTGCTAAAATCTCCAGGTCTGTAGCTTCGTTTCTCACCCTCTTCATGTCTGCCGGACCTCCCTTTGGTCAACCTTGGTGCGCAAACATTGGAAACAACCCCAATATCAACCGCGATCCTCCCCCTGCGCCGCTCAACGTTGTTCAAGGCGGTGGCCCCACTGCAGCAGGTGGACAGGCCTTCGTTGAACACCAACAGGCGCCTATCTACGGGCCTCCAGTACCCATCGGCGTCGCACCTACCTTCGGCATTGCACCTCCTTTCGGTGCAGGCTTCGGTTTAGGTATGCTACCGCCCATGCCCTTCATGGACCCCTTCATGTACGGAGGCGGGGGTCCATTGGCTCCGATTCGCTCTGGTGAGTCCAAACTACCTAGTTAAGATACGTGGCGATGACTTGAAGACTGACCACCTACCAGGTAACTTCATTCCTGGTGCTCACGGCGGGATAGGGTTCGGTCTGCACGCAGCTGGGGGCATGCCATTTCCACCTCCTCCTCCTGGAGCACTGGCAACAGGCGTTGTCCCTGCCTTCGCCCCGGCTGTACCACTCTGGGCAGGTGGTGGTGGCGGCGGCCTCGCCTTCGGCAACGTTCCCGCCGTCGCAGGCGGAATGATGGGTGGGATGATGGGCGGTATGATGTCCCCAATGATGGGCATGGGAGGCATGGGGCTCCCCGGCTATCGGCCAGCACCCATGGCCATGGACGGCAATGGTGGTGCACCACCCCAGCCCGAGCAAGGCGACATCACGCAGATCCCCGGCGGCGTGCCCCCCGGCGTCACTCAAGTCGAGGCAGGAGAGCACACCATCTTCATCCAGATCAAAGGCAATGTATGTCCATGGCTGTCTCCCGGCGCTCAGTTCTTGACGGAGGTACTCAACACATCAAGTTCCACGGGCCTGAATCGCCTGATTCAGATCTGTAACAACAACGCAAGTTCGGATGACTGCGAGAACATGGCGATCACAGAGTGTATTGAGTTGGGTAACGGGATGTGGGAGAAGGGTCAGACGTTCAAGTATGGTGATGCTGTTGCGAGGGTTCTGACGATGAAGGATGCTGGTTGGGATAATAAGAGGAACAGGACTGGGGGCCAGAGCCTTCACATTTGGCTCCACAGGATCTAACGCCGGATGTTCTGTATCTAATGAGCTGCTTGATTAGAAACTTCATGAACAGCGATAAGCTTTGATCTTTTTCGGTCACACAGTTTCGTCAGAATGTGGATATCTCAATCATGGTTCTAATTGAGCATTAACTGATCAAGGGCTCTGATTCGACTGCTTAGCAGTCTGAAAGCTGCTTAAGATATCAAAATGCCGGACCTGACTGTCATCTTGATTCTATCAAGCCTGAAAAGCATCATCACAAAAGTCAAAAGCGTAGGATTGAGCAAAATCATGATTCGTTTCGGGCGATCTAAGGGGAATCAGGTATCAGGTGGAGCGCGCATCGCCTACGCCTCCCGGTGAAACTACACTATCATGAAGGAAATACCGCCACAAAACATCACTTGAAACCTTGGCTGTTATCCATACTGCCCATCACGTCGTCCACTGTTACTGCGTAGCCT
Source organism: Phoma sp. RAV-16-625 (assembly GCA_004335185.1). Taxonomy (NCBI): domain Eukaryota; kingdom Fungi; phylum Ascomycota; class Dothideomycetes; order Pleosporales; family Didymellaceae; genus Phoma; species Phoma sp. RAV-16-625. The sequence continues at coordinate 71,388 of SAUA01000121.1, forward strand.
AGTATGGGCTGTTCACGATATCGCCACGACCCAAGTAGCTGCTGCGGTTGCCACCACGCCTTGGAGTAGACAGTTGGCCGACACGCGAGGGGAAAGCAATACTCTCACGCGTCGGCTTCTGGAGAGCACGGCGCGCCACCATGTCAACCTCATTGGGTAGGGCGACGATGAGGTTCTTGTCTGAGCCGAACTTGAAGTTGTCAGCCTTGACCTCTTCGGCGTAACGCTTGATATTGTAAGGGTCGCGGCGATTTGCAAGGACCTTCTTCATGCTCCAAGTGATGATGAAAGGTCCGGTGGCCGTGATGATGGTGGTCTCGGTGTCGTCGAGACCAGTGTTGAAGTGCGCTGTAGTGAATGAGATCGGCGCCTTAGTCTCGTGCTGGAACTGCGCGACGTGGGCTGGGGTGAGAGCTAGACGGCGGGGCTGTGGCTTGTCATCCTTCGCGAAAGACTTCTCGAAACCAAGTTTGCCGTCGTTCTTGCCACCCTTCTGCAGCGCGTCGATGAGGAGCAAGTAAGTTCGCGTGGTAGCGAGCACCCATCGACCGTCAGCCGACACGTCCATGCCGATAATCGGATCACCAAGTGCAGGTATGAGAGTCTTCGCATTGATACCAAGGCGGTCGAACAGTCGGATGTCACCCTTCTCGGACGCAACGGCAATGTGGCCCTTTTCAGTCGTCGCGGCAGCGGAGAAAGCGTTCTTGGTGGCATACTGCTTGAGCTGGTCATCGACAAGCTTGTTGCCGTTCAGACGTGGATCGACACGGTACAAGGCGTTGCCTGAGAGACCCAAGAACGTCTGCTCTCCGCTCATCTGTGCAAATTTCTATACTTGTGTTAGCCTGGAAGTCCAATGGCTAGTGGTACGAAAAGCAACTTACGCTTTCAGGTGCAAAGACCTTGACTGGGATGTCGTCGTGGATGTTCCACTCATCGACAACTTTACCAGTCTCGAGATCCATTCGGTAGAGCGAGTTGGGGTTGTCGAGGTTCTGTAGGATCATGTCTTGATCCTGCTGATGAAGCATTACCTTGTTGGGGTTGAAAGCTTTGCCCTTGGGTGTCATGACATTGGAAATAGTAGTCGAGAACTGCAGCTGATTGTCGGCAGTGTGCTTGAACACTCCAATCTTGTTGCCGCGGACGACAAAAGAACGGTCGTGCTTGTAGCCTACAGCCAGTTGCGAATTCTCATCACCGTCCTTAGGCGCAGTTTCTGTGTCATCTTCAGACTCATCCGAGTCGTAGTGCTCGCTGCGCTGATCGTTCGCGTCTTCGAATTCCTCCTCGTCCTCTTCCTCTTCTTCTGGAGCATCTTCCATTGTCATGTCCTGGAAAGCCTCAAGCACATACTCTCGATCTGTGTCCTTGGCCTTCTGCCACTTGACCTGATTGAGATGCTCCCACAGTGCCTGCATGACACCATTCTGGATACTCTCGAGATTCTCTTGGTCCTTGAACCGTAGCAACCAAGAGTAAGCCGAGCCATCCTCAAGATAGTGGTTGAAGATGAATGACTTGAACTCGTAGTTAAAAACTGGGTTGATGTCATCCACAATCGGCTGACCCAACCACTCGCGCTCGTCGCCAACAATGTGCAGCCAGTATTGCCAGTCACCGATCTCGGTGACGGTAGCTGTCACGTTTGCGTCTTGCAGCTTGAACGTGCCAGTAGGGAAGTCGAAAAGATGGAGCTCGGCATTCTCTTCTGCCAGCAAGTCTAAAGCCTTAGGTTGCGCAGCAGATAGCGGTGCAGCGGTTGCCTCCTCTTCCTGCTGCTGCGGGGCCGCTGCCTTGCTCGCCGTCTTCTTAACCATGACTTCCTTTGTAGTGTTGGGAAATAGATCTTCGTGTGTAGGCGGCGGTTCGAGAGCTTTGCAGGTGGGACTAGGAACAGGGCTTGCGTCTGGGATCGACTCCTCGTAGTAGGCTAGGGCTTCAAGGTCGTCCTCGGTTGCGTGCTCGTGGCTTCTCCTAAATTTGCGCTCGTACTGGCACTGAAGGGCAACGCGCTCGAATAGAGCAGCGGTCTTAGGCTTCACAGAGGGATCGCACACGAATTCCCAAAGATCGTCTACGTCGCCGCTGAGGTCGCGCCAAGCGAAGATCTTCTCGCCAGTTGAGCGTACGTCGGTACGGAACTGGAGGCCTTCGTCAAGCAAGAACGTCTTCTCGTCCTTGTCGCCTGCAAGAGCGTCAAGACCTGCGTCTTCAGCTCCCTCTTCAGCTAGCAGATCCTCCTCTCCTTCCTCGTATGCGCGCTGGACAACGAGCTGGTATTGGAACTCTTGGCCCGTGCGACGAACGGTAGCGGCGGCGTCCTTGAAGATGAGCTCTGAGTAGCCTTTGACGGATCGTGGTCGGACGAGGTAAAGCTGACCTTGCGAAATTTCGACGATCGTTTCCTTAGAGCTGTCGCCAAAGACAAATTTGCTCACTGGATGTGGAAGTCAGTTACCAGAGTGACGACAGCGGGGGAGGGGTAGGCACAAAGCAAGCAAACATACAGTTACGGAGCATAAACATGGCGGGGAGTGCTGGAAAGGAAGGGTATCGTGTCGGAGAGAGCTTGGCTAAATACTTAAGCGCAGAGCCACCTCGCACGTGTGTCCATCCAAGGTGAAGCTTGAGCTTGTCAGTGATTGTTATGATGCTAGTGGCGTTGGAAAGAACAAGGGTCCAAGCGCCAAGCAAGCAGACACGCTAGGGTGGTCTGAAGGCAGAAACGCCACTCCAGGCTGAAGAGGAGGCAACGATTTTGATGTCTCAGAGGATCGACCAATATTTTACTCATGATCTCTTTTCTATTCGTCTTACCATCATACCGGCTACTATGCATGGGCCGCCATATGCTCCTTGCATGTACCGTTCGCTAAGACAACTAAACACCTTGACTGCCCCTGCAACACAACTAGAACAAGTCTAATAGATCCTGGTTCGTTTTCTTGCTTGCCTCTCCTCCCAATTGTTGAGTGGCAGGCGGGGGTTGGTTTGTTTGCATGCTCATGCTCGCAAATCCGTTCATTATGTCGTCGTTACTCGTCTGTGCAGGTGCGGGTGCTCCTCCGCTTCCGCCGTCTCCGAAGAGACCTAATAGATCATCCATATTGGACTGTGGCTGTGGGGCACTGCTTGCCGTGGGAGACGCGACACGCTGCGGTGTGCCTGCAAGCCCTTCGAGGCCAGACTGTCCCTGCGAAGGCTCCTTCTGTAGTGAAGCAGGCGCAGAGCCGTCAAAGTCAATGTCCAGCAGATTTTCCATATTCGATTGGGGCGCTGACTGCCCACTCGCGGCCGCTGCCACTGCTGCTGCGGCAATTGGGTTCTCTCGCGCATCCTCTTGCAGCTCTTCGATGGCAGCACGCTGCATGGCTTCTGCACCAAATCGGCCTTGTCCGAGGAATGCCTCCGGCGGCTTGTGGTAAACGGATGCCAGTGTCGAGAGTTCATTCAAGAGACTGTCAAGTAGCTGAGGAGGAAGAGAGCGAATCGTCGAAGTGATCGGTGGTTTGTCGGAAAGTACGATTTCCTTTGCAATCTGAGGATCACTTGAGAGAAGTCGCCAGTAAACGTAGGCTCGATCCCTGATATCAGGGTTATCGTTTTCGGCTGTCGCAGCTTGCAAGACCTTTTGTACGAGGTCCTGAGCCTGGTCGGGCTTCTTAAGGAATAGCTTGACAACTGCTGTGAGGATCTGGAGCTGAGTCTGATCTCTGTCAGTACTTGCGTCTTGTGCTGGAACTTTGCCTCCAAGCTTACCTGGGTGAACTCTTCTGCAAAAGCATCAACAAAGTTTGATAGAATCTCTCCAGCATTGTCAATCTTCTCGGCGTACTCGCCCACGATCCAGATAAGTGAGGCTCTTGCGTTGGGCTCATCCAACTCGTCGATGCATTGACACAAGGTAGGTATTATTCCTTCGTAGCCAGGGTATTTTCGGAAGATGTCCTTGATCACCACGATCGCTTCTTGTACCACGTAGTTGACTTTAGTGTTGATAAGGTCAAGCAGTGTGTTGACGCACTTCTCGCTAGCGCTCTCGATCTTGATCGCAACCTGTCCGATGGCTTTGACAGCTCGTCGAACGAAGTCCATGTCAACTTCGAGTGCGTACTCTTTCAGTTCTGCGAGCAGTTGGTCTACATTCTTATCGTTCGCTATCCGCACCATGATTTCGAGCTTCTCCATCTTGAGGTAGTTCGGGTCGTTGTACTTGCAAAAGAATACGCGCATCTCTTTACTCAGAATGTCCGGCTGCTTCTGAAGAAGGAGGTCGATGTTGCGTAGCGCAACATACTGTACTTCGTACGCCGAGGATACAAGTGTGACTGTCGCGTATTAGTACAGTTCGGCTCGCTGTGCCAACGCATTCTTACCCAGAGGTGGTGCCATCTTCTTCGTGTACGACTTCAGCAACTCAGGAGAGATGTTCTTCATGTGTAAGAACACGACCTTGACGGCGGCCAAGACGACACTCGGGTTGACATGTTGGAACTGTGGGACAACCCGCTCGCAAATGTGTTCAGCTTCCTTGACATCAACAGCCTTGTAGTCTGCTAGGGTCGTGAGGATTGTCACTCGCCCCCACTCTGTACACTCGTTTAGAGCCAGCAACATCTTCTTTAGGGTCTGCGCAGTGATAACCATTGCTTTTGTCTCTGGGGCTGCTTCCATAATCTCCACCAGCGCAGTCACCGAGTTGGCTACGACCATGGGGTTGGGATCACCAACCAGCTCCTGGAGCTGCTCCAGGAAGCCATTCTCCAAGCACATCGAGGGAGAGAGGTCGAAGAGCTTGGCAACGCAAAGGGCTGCAGTTTTTCGCACATAGGGTGATTCGTCCCTTAGCGTTTTTCGTAATGGTTCTTCCATGTAGTCTACCATTTTGTCTACCCGGATGCAGCCCATCGTTCGTATCGCAAGCGCTCGGACAAGTGGGTTTGGGTCTTCGGAGTCCTGTACGAAGGTGTTTACGGCGAGGATACATAAATCCGGGTGTGACTTCGCATAGTTCCTGTGAGAATGGTCAGACTAGTTAGACTGGTGTAATGTTGGCGCATACATCAGGTATAGGTATACAAGCTTCTTCTGGTCCAGATCTCCGGTAGCAATGTTCTTTAGGACATCGGGAAACAGGGAAGACACATCCTTGCCCAATGTCATGGACATGATAGTCTTTTGGATAGCTTCTTTCCTAGCATAGTCTCAGCATTCCCACGTCTTCAGGGCTTGCCTACGATGTTGCTTACCGCTCATAAGCATACTGAGAGCTGTAGTATATGTTAGTTCCGGACAGCTATACCATTCTCTGGGGATATATATCGTACACCAGACCTGCTCTCAGCTCAAACGTCTCTCCTTTCTTGGGGGGCGCAAAAGCACCTCTTATCCTGTTAACCGCCATCTTTGTGCTTCGATCACAATCCCCGGCTGGGACCCCTCATGCGCTGGTTATGTTGTCTCGTGGCTGCAGCGACCGCAGGGTCGGTCTCGATCGCGGCGCGATAGATCCAAACGATTCGGCGATGTGGTCGTGTTGCCCTTGAAGGCCTCGAAGCTGGAGAAGATACAGACGTGCGACGTTTACTGTTGATGTACACCAGGAGCGTAGCCTAGGTCCGCTTCAATTGCGGCTGCCACATTGACGATGCTGCGTGGCCTGTGCGTCATTCTAGCCCGATGATCATCACTCCTGTTCCTGCCGCCTTCAGTTCACATCAACACCACAACTCGAATCGTAATATGGTGAGTAGATTTAATCACTATGAGACTTTAGCTAATGATACACAGCCTTCCAATTTGCCGAACCTCCGTCGTCTCTTCGTCGACGCGCGTACCGATGCAGAAGAGAGTGAATACTCTAGGAATGCTGTATGCTCGTCTTTGTCACTGACTACATCAACTGCACTAACGGAGACTTCTGAATAGTTCTACAATCTTGTGATATTCATGTCTTCCATAGCTGGCTTCAGTTTAGTTGCTCAGCGCATGATGCCTAGCAAAACTGTCACTATATGAGCAACCTAGAATGCCCGTCACCGTGTACGCCGTTCGTGCTTTACAGCTTCACGTGGTGTCGAAGGCCATCTCTTTGCCTGCTTCTCCTTCGCATCGTAAAACCGACTAAGCAGCTTTGGCCATTCGATGTCCCAGACCCAGATCTTCCGCGCTTCATCCCAACCAACTTGGACCGGCACATTAAGCGTCAAGCCTGCAAAGGAATGCGAGCTCATGCTGACGTAGGCGGGCGCCTCCTCTAAGCGCTCTTTCGGCAACGTTCCTGCGTCTTTTAGTTCTTCCAAGGTTCTTTCGCTGGATCTGTCCTTCACTACGGCTAGAGATTCAAGTCGAAGGTGTTTACCATCCTCGCTGAGTCGACTGTACGCCATCTTCAGTTGAGACCCCGGTATTGGATCGCCTCGCCATCGCATCTTGCCTGTCGCTGGATCTCGGCGTGGGAGGGAAAGCTCAATGGAAAGCTTGACCAGGTACTTCGAGGTGAAAAGACGCTCGACGCAATCTCTGTACATTCTGGAGCTGCTGCGAACAGAAAGCCACATATGCTTGGGGTCGTCCTGCTCTAGGATTTGCAGCCAAATCTCTGTAGGCAGAGTTGGTGTGCATGTAGTGGTTGGAGCGACATTGTGTTTGACCGTCGATGTGTGGCTCATCGTGATCGTAGACTTGAAGGTTGCTGGCAGTCGCCCTCTCTAACGACCCGCCTGCTCAGGGCACCACCTCAGCCACATCTGACTCATCGACGACAGCTGGCCTGACTAGTGGCACCGCCTTACGCCGCGCCCTTCAATTTGATCTCACTTTGGAGTCACCACTCTTGCCTTGCAAATAAACACAATTTGAATACGTCAACCAATACCGCTAAGCAGGTCCATATTGTACCACACTGCCCACTGGTCCGTGCCAAGCCCAAAGCCTCGAAGCGCCGAGCATCAAAGTGCCGCACAAAACAGCGGTGTGCTACGAAAACAATCTACATAAACCCGCGTTCATTTTCCCGATGACCGGCTCTCCGAAAGAAAGGCGCCGTGTATGCGGCTACATCCGAAGCTAAAGCCCGCACGCACTGTATACGATACATGCATGCAGGCATGCAGCTATACGGCCGGATCGGCGCTCCTGAGACACGCACCACGTTTCGGTTCCTGTATGCATGAGTGCCTCGGGCAGACCAAGACTTCCAAGCCAGGCGGCTGGCGCAGATGCGTGGGTACCTGAGGCAGAGCTGTCACTGCGTGTATGCATGGAAACTAAGACCGTTGATCATGTGAGCGCGACGTTTTGTATTTTCATCATAGGTTTACAGAGGTATATCGTAACTGCATTGAAAGAAAGAGAAAGAAAAGAAAATTACTGTCCTTTGTCCTCTGTCGAGGAGTTGATTTGGAGTCCTGCCTGAGGACTGAAGCTTGTTGCTTTTGTACAAGCAGACAGCTGTAATACTATTACCGCGTACCACCACTTGAGCCGCTCCGTGGCTGGAGGAGGGCCGCTCTAGGCGACAAAATCACGGGCAGCGAACTTGGCCCTCCCAAAACGTCCACGTCCACGACCACCTCCACCTCCACCTCCACCTTGTTGTCCTTGCTGCTGTCCTTGTTGAGCTTGCTGTTGGCCTTGCTGAGCTTGCTGCTGTCCTTGTTGAGCTTGCTGCTGTCCTTGTTGAGCTTGCTGCTGTCCTTGTTGACCTTGTTGAGCCTGTTGACCTTGTTGACCTTGTTGAGCCTGTTGACCTTGTTGAGCCTGTTGACCTTGATTGTTCTGACCGCCGTTGTTGCCACCACCATTGTTGCCGCCGCCATTGGCAGAGACCTGGAACCTGACACAATCGTCTTGAGCACCACGTTGAGCGACAGGCATAAGCACCGGCTGATGGTTACTTGACGAAGTCATGGAGCAGACGCGGTAGAAGCCGGCAGGAAGACCGTCGGCAAGATCAGCGCTCAACAGCCCATTGCCATTGCCGTCATCGTTGATTCCCTTGAAGAATGCGAATTTCTCGGCATCAAGAGGCTGCGTAGGATTAGGGTCGTTGCCGAGGTCCTGTACCGTAATGTGAGTATGTCCGACGACTGAGCCTCCTGAAAGCGCTTGCGGGGCTGAGTAGTAGGTGTTGTCAGGGTTCGTGAAGGTTCCAGCCTGCAAGTTGGCAATCTGTACCGAGAACTTCATTGCCGTGTTCGGAGCCACAACATCGCCATTCTGAGGGCTGGTGAAGACAGCAGAGACCATCTTGTTCGAGGCTGGAATTTCTCCCATAGCTGGTAGTAGTCAGAACCTGTGCTTCTGAAAAGGGATGGTTGGGACATACGAATGCCGTTGCACGAGCCTGCACGAACCTGAAGTCCGTTCGTGAGCGTCTTGCCAGAGCAAAAGTTGATAAAATTGGCGTTGTCACTATCATCAGGTCAGCTACAAAGCCTTGATGATTTGTGTAGGGTACTCACGTGTCAGATGCAGCCTGACCCGCCTCAGCGCCTGCTTCCAAGCCAGTCGCCGCACTGTTGGATTGAACGTTCTTCGGGTCCAAGGCCAGATTGGCATTTCCTCCACCGCCGCCACCATTGTTGTTCTGGCCGTTTTGTCCTTGATTCTGTTGGTTCTGTTGGTTCTGCTGGTTCTGCTGGTTCTGCTGGTTCTGCTGATTCTGCTGGCCTTGCTGTTGTTGGCCCTGCTGGCCTTGTTGACCCTGCTGGCCTTGTCCGCCCTGCTGGCCTGGATTGAATCCACCGAAGCCTCCTCCACCAAAGCCTCCAAACTGAGCTTTGGCGACACCAGCTACAAGAAGCATCGGGAACAGTGTTGAGAACCGCATGATGATGGATTGAAGAGTTGATCGAGCAAACAGTATCGAACGTGACTAGAAAGTAGGGTATATAAAAGAGTGGACTCCGGCTAGCGGTAGATTAGAAGAACACGCAGATACGATCAACGTAATCTGAAGATTAGAGGAAAGGAAGAAAAAGGAACGTAACCCTCGACGAACAGTCCTCGAATGTGAAAGAACAAGCGACTGATGATGGTGTGATATCAAATAACCTGAGCGGCCATGGCAATCCTCTTATGTGCTTGGCGACCTACACGATGATGTGCAACCAAGCAAGGCGGCTGATGATTCCTGGGGCACGAAACCCAGGTTGAAGGCCAACATGTGTCAGGCCTGTCATTCAAGCCTGCCTGAGGGTAACGCACAGAGCGCCGAGCTTCTGCAGGCGCCGTATGCTTGACTGAGGCCGTCACAGGAGCCTCGTCAGGTTGGCAGTACGTTAGGCATGAAGAGAAGGCGCTGGAGACAGGTCATGTATGAGGTTCGACAAAACTCAAGCAGGAAGCGTTGGAGATGTCCGCGCTAGCGTCTCATTGGCTGGCTGGGGCTGGATGCCGCCCACCCAAAACGTCACACACTCCAGATTCTTACAGTAACATCAATTGCGAGGATAGATCCCTCAAACCTTTGTGATGCCTTGCGGTATATTCAGTAGCATCCGAATCTGTAGTAAGCATGGTCCAGACAATTGCGATGCCTATTCAGGCAGCTCCGCGGATCCTGTGGATACGTCTCCACTTATGTGGCTGTCGTTCATGTCTCAAACCAGCCGTTGACCATGGCTCTCGTGCTCGCTTGTGTACAGGAGCTGTTGTAACGGCTCTGACGGTTGTGACGGCTGACAATGCGGGCCAGTCTAGCGCATTTTGAGAATGACCGATATCATCCTCGATGTCTTAATAGCAACATTGAGACCCCTTTCATTCCGCTTGTGAGTCGCGACCGGAACTCCTCAGGCCGAGAAAGCATTGATTACAAACAGTTGATCGATGCTACTAGCATACTGGAGTTGGTATTTGTCAAGACTTGATCAGCCATTGTAATACATCTACCTCAATCAGACTGTCAGTCTTCCCTCCATCACCTGTACCGCTCCGCCTTCGAGGTACACGGTCTCGATCCGACCATCCTTCGCCATGACTACATCGATAAAGATCTCACTCCTCCTTCCCATCTCAACACCCTGCACCAGCTCGTACCTGAGTGTCTCCCCAGCTTTACCTTCATTCAAGGATAAGTAAGCAACCAGATCGCTCGCGGCTGACCCGGTCGCCGGGTCTTCCAAAGGGCCTTCGATCATCCTCGTCCTTAGTTGCGTCGCCCCTCCGTCGCTCTTGCCTGTGCGCACGTAGAAGTACGTTCCAACGTACGTGTCGTCCCATCCCTGATCCAAGCCATCGATCTCGACACTCTGGCCCGCCAGCGACACCTTCGCGAGGGCATCCACGGTCTCGAGCTCCACGAGGACGAATGTCATGCCCTTGACAATGGAAACGATAGGGAGGTCATCCTGAATTTTGGTTTCACTCTGCGCGTGCGCAGCCGCAAGACCAGGCTGTAGCTTGAACAGCTCGTCTTTACTCCATCTCTTCGTGTGCACGTGAACGTTGTGGGGGATAGATGCCTTGGCCGTCTTTTTCGCGACGTCGTAGCGAAGCCCGACGGGGCCAGCCTTTAGGGTGAAGTTTGCATCGATGACTCCCTCAGTAATGCCGCGTTCCTCTGCGGTTCTCGAGAGGACGTAGCACGCCGTGCCGACCGTGGGGTGGCCGGCAAAGGGCAGCTCTTTGGACGTGATAAAGATGTCCACACGCCATTTGTCCTCCTTCGCGTCGGGCTTGTTCTCATGTAGGAAGGTCGTTTCTGAGAGGTTGAATTCGCGTGCGATTCTCTGCTTCTGCTCCTGAGTCACGTTGGCGCCTGGAGGTATGCGGACAACGGCTAGCGGGTTGCCTTCGTACTGCTTGTCCGTGAAGACGTCAATAGTGACAAAGTCGAGTCTGAGTGGAGATGCCATGTTCACGGATTAATGTGTCGAATTGACGATTGTGGTTGAGTTGCATTGAAGCGGTTTTGTGTGCATCTCGAGGGTGCAGATGACTCATCAAAGCTGCAGGGCCGTAGGGCGTGAAGTGACATGCAACCTGCCTGTCCTGTAGCTGAGGATTCATCCGACATTATATTTTGCACACGTTTCAGTACAGATACCGTCGTGACATGGCGCCGATCACGTTGCCTTACAGACCATAAGCAACTAGTCAAGAAGCAACGGGGCGGCTTTTTCGTCAACGGTAGTTCACAGCGCTGTGCATTTGCTCAGCAAAGAGCCCTCTGAGTACGTATTGCGACAGAGCGTTCAGCTTTGGTCGTGTCGAAGGCTCGAGGGAGAAGAGTACTTCGGGAGCGAGTTTCCGGATCACAGCATTGCGTTGGTCGTCAGTCTGTCCAGGTGAGGCTGAGGGCCACTTTGCAGCTAACGTCTCGACATGAATACTAGTGACTATTGGTGACCTCAACGTTCGCATACGAGGGAGTACGGCGTCCGGCGGCGCATTCAACGGTGGATGGACGATAGAGCTGAGTGATATACCCCTTTTTGAGAGAACAAAGCTTGAAACATCAGCATGAACCTTGGGTGCGACCACACGACTTGTCCAGCGATGACCTGAGTAAGTCGTTGGCTATCTGCGCTACATGCTGTAGTCAGTGCGGTTGTTTGCTGCCGCGTGCGACTACATACACTGCTCATTTGGACGCTGCAGCAAATCATCGTACGCAGTGGGTTTAGTGGGGGCTCCGGACATTGGCTGTTGTGGCACATTTGGACGCCAAACTAGAGTACCAATAACACCCGACACCAATGCGTGTCTAAGTTTCTAGTGCGCCCGGTAGCCATCGCCGTTGAGTGTATATTCACGCGACAATCTTTGTCGAATTGCGGAAAGTAGACCGATGCCTCAAGCACCGATCAAGCGTGGTGTATAACCGGCAGCTCGCATTGGAGGCAGAGGCAGTTTGCTCAACCGATGTGTCCAGCGTGAAAGGAACTCATCGAAGATCGATCTGGCAACAATCTGTAATCTCTTTACCTTTCAGGGCCGGATCGTTATGGATCGCGTTATACCTAGTTGGCCACTTTGGTGCCCAGGTAGGCAGGTGGGGGTGCCCTTGTCACCGAGTGCTGATGTGTGCTCTGCACTTGTTTGTAACACGAGATGTGGTGCTGGCTTACCATCGTGGCGACATTGACAAGACATGACGATTATTTGCAGACGCGAGTACAGTGCTCTGAGTCGTATTTGCGAGTACAGCTGGTGTTGTTGTTGTCGTTGCTGACCACGCACGGCGCCCAGTGGCTTGTTACGGACTTTGTCCGGGATTGGGTATGGCATCTGTCAATCTCCCCATGTGCCTATGGCTTAAGGCCGGAGCGTCATCGTGGTCGCGCGTACCTAATTTGCGTCGCGTTATGAGCTATTGCCGGTGTTTATCTTTGTTATTGTTGTTATTGTTGTCGTGTCTGTACACTATCAAACAGCGCAAGGGACCCCTCCGCCATGACGAGACTCGCTCGAGCTTGGACGAGCACGGAACAGGCCATGTCGCTACAGATGCCATACACCACTCAAGGTTTGCAGCGGCTGGCCGAAGGAGCAGCAAAGTTGGTAGCTAGCCATGTGTAGGCGGCAGGGCATAGAGTTTTTGCATGTCAGGGCATAGAGTTTCTGCATAGCCCTCGTCGTTTTCTGGTGTGATGCAAGGAACGTGCAAGGGTGGCTTGGTCAGTTTCGAAGCCATGGCCGAATTAAATGATTGGCTGCGCGGGTGAGACAGGGCGTTCCTAGTGGTCAGCGGCAGTGGCTTTTGCATGCTGCACGTCCTGACGAAGCCAGGAGACGATGGTGCAACAGCTCCGAGTGCCCTGCTCGCGGTATTTCTGTGGGCCTCGAAGTCAGTTGCAGCCACCAAAGGGGTTTAGACGGTTGGGCAGCTCCACGAGCTCCACGAGCTCCACGAGTCGACGCCGCGGCGTTCGGAGGGACAGAACCCCCTTTGCACCCTTCCTGCTTGGCGTGGGAAAGGCTCGGTTGTGGAACCGGCGTGAACAGCTGTTTTGACAGGGCGAGCGGCTGTCTCACCACATGCAGGGCAATTCGACGAGAAACTGGTGGGCGCAGGAACGAGGAACGAAAGGCGCCCACTGACGGCAGCCTCCCCCTGGCCCCAAGCGCCGCCGTGCAGGTGGTGCAGGTGGTGCAGGTGGTGCAGGTGCAGCACTCGCAGGCCGGCGACTGAACAGGCTGACGTGACTCTGCTGCAGCGGCCGGCGGGGTTGTCCACGACCCAAAGCTCCAAAGGCCGGCCCACTCTGCCCAAAAGCAAAAAGCAGCGGGCAGTTGGAGGTTAGCCTTCCCAGCTTCCGCGACCGGAACCCTGCACATAGCGCCAGCGCCACATGCGCGTCCGTGATGGCCAACTCTAGCGGCTACCGACAGGTCCAGAAGAAGCGCTGCAGGGGTGCGCTCTCAGGGCATCAGCACAAGAAAACCCTTCGAAGCCCTCAACGCCTACGGATGCTCTCGCTCGTCCAGGTCCCTCGTCACACCACACTCCAGCTGCCTCCAGCCCGCCCTTCTCTTTTGCCCGCCGTTGGTAGCACTAGACGCTGCTCCAGCTGCATTCGACTCTCGTTTGTGCTCCTCGCCTGCCTGTCTCTGCCAGCCCGGGACCCAAAACGGCGAACCAGGATCTACCATCTGGGAACGCCAACATCCGCGCACCACCCCAGACCCTTAACACTCGACTTGCTTTCGCCGGTCGCTTAGCTGTACCACGCTTCCTGCAGCCTCACTCCTTCTCTTCACCTCGTCCAATTCCTCAGTCTCTGTTTGCGCCTTCCTTCCATCTCTTCTGCTCTCTTCCTCGACCAGCACGCGCTTCCACCCCACTGGCCCCACGCCCGTTTGTTAGCACCAAGCTCACGGACCGCCTGGCCTTCCTTCGAAGCCACATCTGCCAGGTTTTGCGCCCCTTCATCAAGGCTGAACATCCCTTTCTCCACGGCGCTGGTGCTCCAAGCTTTGCGGCGTCGTTTCCACATCTCGCCAAACAAAACGGCGCAGATCCTGAAATCTGACCTCCTCTCCAATCATCACCACCACCACAACAACAACAACAACGACAACAACACTAACGATGTCATCGACACACTCTCGCAGTGGGTCTGACGACACAAACGTCACGTCCATCTCTTACATCCTCGAACATGTGCTGCAATACCCTGGCAGCTATGAGATTCCTCTGCGAACCATGTACACACTCAACTGTGTCCCTCGTGCTCAGCCTCTTCCCAAGGACCTTGCCCGTGGCCACACACCGAGCAATAGCAACGGAGGCGCATCACCCACCTCACCACAGTTTGCCTGGAACAGCACTGAGTCGGCAACGATGAACTTTACCTCTGAGCTCATGACTCACCTCAACAAGCTGCCCTTGCAGCCCAGCTCTCTACCACCAACCTTCATCGTCAACTTCGTCAGCCGCTGCTTCCATCCCGACTTGAACCTTGTGGATTTCCCGCAAGCCCTTACAGCCTTGGATTATCTAAGAGACTTGGAGAACAGGAGACGCAAAGAAATGGTAGCTGCCTTTGAGAGGCTTCACATTCACCCCGACACGTACGAGAGTGATATGGAGACCATGGCTGAGACGTTTCCTGGTATTGCACTGTGGGTCAGGAATGTCGAAGCAAAGAACAGGAAGGCCGAGAGCTATTATGCACAGATATGGATTGGCGTACGTCGATGGGTAAGCAGAGCATTCCTTACTACCAAAATCCACGTGACTGACTTTGTGCTCAGATCATGATCAACGAATTGTCCATTCAGCCTTTCAACAAGCTCAACTGCATGGGCATGCTCAACACTCTGTTGCCACCCATGCACGACTCATCCAAGCTACCTTCGCCTGTGTTGGGTTGTGAAGTATTGAAGGAGGAGCGAGATTCCTTCTTCGAATACATCCGCCTTGTCCAAAAGAACGGGCCCGATGTGCTCAAACCAATCATGAACCACGCCAAAGATGCCGGAGATGAGACAAGTTGGTCCACCATCCAAAGGACAGTGGACAAATATCTGAGGGTGACGAAGAACATGGTTGACGATTGTCTCGCTACCACTGGGCCGGAGTCTTTCAAAGCCTACGCAGAGGAGAGAAAAGGCAAGAAGACAGATTCAGGTGTCAGCTTCGGCTCTGAGCGCAGGCCAAGTGTCGGATCCACATCGCACGAGCAGCATGATGAAGAGCCGGTGTCTACTTACGCACCCGCACCCAAGAGTGCCTCAAAACTGGAGCGCATCACTCGCGAGTTCAAGCGAATGCGAGTCAAGCCTCGACCCAGCGTCGAGGAGATTGTCCAGGTCAATTCTCGTACGGATGTCGACTACGTTCCACAAGCCGCCGAAGCCAAAGGCAACAAGCTCAAGAAAGCGCGGTCATTTGCCAGTCTCAAATTCGGTAACGGCAGCACGCTATCCCTAAGCAGCCGGAAAGGAAGCGATGCTAGCGAGGCCTTTGACCCGGAGCAGATGAAGAAAGCCCGAGCCATGTACGATGCAACGGTGAACAGGCACTGAAACGCCAGCCACCTTCAACCACAGCCAGTCCCATCTTCGAGATGCCGCCAGACACGCATGGTTTTGTTATGAGTTACGACAACCTTTCTTTTGTTCACGACGCAATGCAGTTTTTCCAAAGGTGCACATGTCGACCACAAATGGTACACCACACCAGTGGTGTAGCAGAAAGTGTGGTATTTCTCCTACTTTGTTTGTTTCCATCGCGCTGGGGTCACACACCCAGGTCCACGCGATGGTGTCGCTGCCGCATTTCCTACTGTCTAGCGGGCGTTCTTACAGGAATGACTTTCACAAGTCGGAAAATGGGCGTGCTTTCTGATTTCACATGTTCATACCAAGGGCGGGATCGTTCTGAATTACGGGCCAAAGAGCGGCGTTTCGGCACACAGCTGCATGGGTACCGGCGCACATCCTTCTGTTTTTTTTCTTGAACTTTCAGCGAGCGATAACTAGCGCATTTCATGTGTCAACATGTACAGATAAACGTAATCAAAGCCACAGAGGCCTTCAATCAAGTTGTTGGATTTGCAACGTGCAGCTGCCCCTCGTGAAGACGCGCCATGTTGGCGTTCAGAAGCGCGCCCGAATCCGGAAGACGCGCCCGCCTCATGGCAATGCTTAGTGTTTCACACACACAAGCAACACGCCACTCTTGTCACCAGAGAGTCCTGTGATGATGAACGCTGTAGCGCCGAGATCGCCTTCAGTACCGCACAAAACGCACACACCCATCCGCCTACTGAACTGAAAATTAGGCTATCAAAACTGTTTTGGGACGCAGCTGCAGGTACGTGCAAGTGCCCCGCCACGGCCTGCTGCGGATCTACGGACAGCATCACAACCCATGCGCTGCAGATCCCAGACCTCACCGGTTTCCTCTCTCCCGTTCCTTGTTTTGCAACGGCGTGTGCTTGCCAACATGCCTCGTCGGCTAACAGCTATGCACATGCAGCGTCCCCGCGACTGCGCACTCGGCAACCGCCGTGACCATGAGCACCTCCGGGGCACATGATGCGTTTCGACAGACGCACGATGACGACGAGCGACTCGCCCCTCCTTCCTCAGCTCAAATGAAGACGGCCTCGAAACGCGCAGCCGAGCTTCACCCACCGGCACTACCCACCGCTGCTGCCCCAGCAAGACGCACCTTCTTTGATCCCTGGAACAGTAGCTCGACTGGTCACCAAAGGGCCGAGAATCGACTTTCAGGGTCGACGTCCTGGCGCATCTCACGTAGCCTGAAGTTGGGCGAGCAATACAAGGGCGGCTTGGCTGGTGGTAAGAGGGTCGCAGATACCGTTGGAGCCGGTAGCGAAGACTTTGGCAAAGACGGAAGAAAGGAAAATGGCAGCTGGGGAAAAGGTGCCAAAGGACTCCGCACAGGTGGCCAGCAGAGCTTGAAAGAAGTCTGGAGTGTCGGCAAGGTTGGCAAGAAGTCTGTCTTGGAGAAGGACGTCTTGCATGCAAAGCCCGAGCTGGATTCTGAACAAGGTACGTTCCGCAGAGGACATGTTTGAGGAAAGACCCACTGTCTTCTTCTTGATACTTCAAAATATGCCCTCGAAATCCACCTGGTTATGCAACATACTTACTGCATATTAGATACGCTCGACGTAATATTGGAACACCAGGAAAGCCCCCTCTTCAAAGGCTTGTGCTTTTACGTGAACGGCTCAACAGCTCCTCTGGTCTCGGATCACAAGCTCAAGCATATCCTAGCAGCACACGGGGCCCGTCATTCGATTGCATTAGGTCGAAGGACTGTCACACACGTTATACTGGGTACGGTCAACGCAAACGGAGGCGCAGGTGGTGGTCTGGCTGCCACCAAAATACAGAAAGAGGTCACTAGGACTGGTGGGAGGGCTGTCAAGTACATCGCAGTGGACTGGTGAGTCTTGGATCTACTGTACCACATACGCTTGCCTAGCTGTGGCTGCTACCATAACCAAATCTAAGCACCTTTGCTACAGCAATCACTGACATATGCAGGGTCCTCGAGTCCATCAAGATTGGTCGGCGCCTCCCCGAATCACAGTTTGCGCCGCTCAAGCTGGCACATCAAAGCCAGAGCAGTGTTCTAGGCATGATGAAGCGCAGCAACGCTACCAGGATGGCGCACGGATGAGGCCGAATACTCATTTTGTACAGCAAGTCAGGCGAATACGGGTCCGCTTTGACATATTTCATGCATGATTAGCTCAAGAACGTCGGGGACTCGACCTCCCAAAGCTTATATTAAGCATACACCCATCGTCGAAATGTGCACTCCACTACGTGCCCACCACACTTCTCGGGGCTTTTGAAACCTTCCGCAGACCCCTACTATCCCTGGTCAAATCTTATCCATGCAGAAGAAGCACATCATCACAACAACGTTCACGCGGAACACGGTAGCGGATTACATCAATAACGTTTCTGGTGTTGCGCAATCTGTGGTTCACACTAAGTGCGTGATCGCTTGGTCTGAACTCTACACCTAGCTGATTAGGCCTGGAGCTCTTTATCCTCCTGCGCCACAGCGCAAACCAGAGCCCCACACCAAAATTATATTCTCCATGGCAGAATCCGCTCAAGACTATTTCTTCTGTGGAAACCTCTTCCGCACCAAGCGTCCGTTCGCTTTAGCGACACGCAGCGTGCCGGTGCCGACACAACACATCCAAAGCTTGGTATCAACCGGCCAGAGCGGCCACATCATGCCGGGGCTTCCGTAGTACGGGACTAGATAGAGTGGTTCTTGGGGGCCAAAGTATATACCCTCGCCCAGTACGGAAAGTTCGATAGTTTACGTTGGAAGCTTGTTTGCGCCGGGGTCTATGCTCAATCCTGACTCGGCATAGACTAGACGCGATGGCGATAGTTTGCCCTCGAACTTCAAAAATGCACAGAAACTTGAGTTTCGATGCGATCAATGGCTTGGTGATATGCTGTTTCTACGACCGGGATCGAAACTTCGCTGGCTGGTGTCGATATCATCAGCATCACCAGCATCATCATTGTCATCAGCCACAGCTGGGTTGGCTTGTTTTTGACTTGCAACTCCCTCACTCGATCATCCCCTACAACAACTACTGTGATGCAGTGCTGTAATATGGACGTCATGGGAAGAAACGATGCAGACTCATCTCGTCAAGTCAAGTGTGGGGATTAAACGATCATCTTTCGACACCAGAGTGTCCTATTTTTCGTCCAACATGTAAGCCCTTGCCAACGGCTACGCAGTCTTGTGGGGTTATAGCATGCCACACGGACTTTGAAGAATAATGCTCATATGCGGCTTTCACTACAATACTGCAGCATGGCGTGTCGATGTCAATGCAAAACGAAAGTTAAGCTATATGTTTGTTATTGGTATCTCTGGCGCCGTTGTGACGAGCGCATGGTATCTTTCCTTGAACCGTAAAGGACTGCGATTGCTATCCTGGCATCCCCTTTACTCCCCAGCAATGTGCTGTAGCGAAGGGAAATGACTAAACCCCGTTAAACGCCAGCCACTGACCTCGCCTTTGGATAAGCGAGAGAAACCTGACTACAACATCACGAAAGGTTTGTTGAAGAATCTACAAGCCTCATGCAGCAGTCCTGGGCTTAGCCTTGGCCTGCTTCTTTGCCTTTGCATCCTCCTTCTGCTTCTTCTTCTTCGCCTCGAGCTTCTCGTCCGCCTTACGCTTAAGACTTGCCTTTTCTTCGGCCGTCTTCTCAACCGGCTTGAAGAAGCCCTCCAGTCTGCTCTGTTGTGCTGTCTTCATGTTCTTGCTCAACTTCGCGGCGCCGTTACGCACTCTGTCCTCGTTGAAATGCTTCTCCTCGACCAAGAACTTGACGAGACCCTCAATGTCCGGCGCTTCCCACTTGAAGTCGCACTCGGGGGCATCGGCGGGCCGTACGTCCGGCTCAAGGAAGAGTGTGCGCGCATCGGCGAAGGGCCAATCCTCGGGTATGGTGAGTTTGGTGTTGTTCTTGATGTGTTCGACTACGCCTTCGAGGTCTTTGTGGTCACGAATCATCTTGAGGGCGGTGCTGGGGCCAATGCCCTTAATGGGGTCGAGGTAATCGCAGCCGAGGAGAATGCAGAGGTCGATGAACTAGGAAGGGGTCAGCCTGAGCGTTGCTTGTTTGTGGAATTGTATTCATACCTGCTTGCGCTCCATATTCAGCCCCTCGAGCACCTTGTCGAGGTGGATCTCGAGGATAGGCTCCTTGCGCTGCTCGCTGAACGTGAGATGCCTGAGCAAGATGGGCGAATCGAAGGTCAATGTATCCATGTCTTCTGATGCAGCAGCATATACCTTGCCTCCCCTCGCAAGAACTGCGCATTGTGCCTCTGCCTCGGTCGGTGCAATGATGAAGGGGATACCCATAAGCTTGAGCAGCTGCTGGCATTCCTGGTTGTGCTCTCTCGTCACTCTGACTGTCCGCCGCGAGAACTTCTCAACATCTTCTGCTGTACCTGTCTCCTTTGCTTCCTCCATACCTGCCTGCGCCTCTGTCTTGCGCTGGAACCGCTTCGCGAGCTCGCCAGACTTGAGCTTTGGTGGGGCGCCGTCGAAGACGTAAAGGGGCTTGATGCCGTTGTCAACCATGCGGAGTGTGCGGTAGAATAGGCCCATGAGATGTGATGTCGTCTCGCCGGTGTCGCTCATGAGTTGCTGGCCATCAGATCGTACGGCGATGAGAAAACTGTATATGCTCATAGACCTGGGCAAGGTCAGATTGGACGTGTAGTACAAGAGTAGAGGCATGCATACGCATCCTGGGTATGTTAGCTGAACGTCTGGGGATATGAAATGTGAGATTACTTACGATAGCGACCTTGCGACCGAATTGATTCTTGATCTCACCAGTCTTGACGGCACCAGGCGAGTGCTCTTGAATGAGCTGGAAGAGGTGCTTGATACCCATGTTGGCTGTGTTTCTAGCTGAAGTGTGCGCGCAGTTTTCGTCGTTTTCGTCGTTATGCGCACAAAGATTTGGTTACAGGCAGCAGTTGGAGGCTGGTGGTGGAAGGGTCGATCGCACGGACGACGTCACGTCCAAAACGCGTGCAGGGGTTACGCGCAGTCACGGCTCTTACCCTTCTTGGCCAAAGTGTGCCGCATCTCACAGTGAACACTCAAGGAGCCTTGATGACGAACGAGATTCTAGGCCATAACCCAAAATCTTCATGCTGTTGTGATACAACTACAGAGCTACCTGGAAGCCTTGCGACAGCATTGGAGGAAGCTTGGGCATGATTGGGCAGAGTTTTGTCTTCACATAACCGGGATGCATACATCAATCCTTCAGTAACTAACAATTCAAAACAAGACGGATAAGCACCTGGCATGTGCAACCACTAATTGCCGTGCGTGGACAAATCCGGGGTCGAGCAGATCGTCGCCACCTCTACTGCGGCGTTTGCTCCGACGAGCCGCGGTTGCTTTTGATCCGAGGGCCAACTTCATGACTGCATTTATATCCGAACGCATCAATTGAACCATCGCCTTGACTACTCAAAACACAAGCCTGTGATCTACATACCAAACCGTCATGCTTCGACCACTCTGCAGATATGCCTCGAGGCCATTGAATGCGAGCATACGCTCTGCGACTGTCGGAAGACGGCACATGACTACACCTGTGTCGTTCGATTGGAAGGATCCATTGAACGCCAACAGCTTGCTTACAGAAGAGGAGCAAGCCATCTCAGAAACAGCAGAATCATACTGCCAGGAGCGTATGCTCCCGCGGGTGCTTGGTAAGTCAGACAAGCCTTACGGCATGCAACTGCTGACGTAGTGCATAGATGCATATCGTAATGAGGACTTTGACAGGAAGATCATTGAAGAGATGGGCGAATTGGGGCTGCTCGGTGCATCGATTCAAGGCTATGAGTGTGCTGGTGTAAGCAGTGTGGCTGCTGGCTTGATTACAAGAGCAGTAGAGAGAGTAGATTCAGGATACCGCTCGGGCTACTCGGTACAGAGCTCGCTTGCCATGGGTGGAATCGAGGAGTTTGGATCAGAAGAACTGAAGGAACGACTTCTACCGCAGATGGCAAAAGGCAAACTTCTTGGCTGCTTCGGCTTGACCGAGCCAAACCACGGGTCCGACCCAGGGTCCATGGAGTCAGTCGCCAAGCCGCATCCTTCCAAAGAAGGCTATTACTCCCTTTCCGGATCAAAGACA
This sequence comes from Phoma sp. RAV-16-625, assembly GCA_004335185.1. NCBI lineage: Eukaryota > Fungi > Ascomycota > Dothideomycetes > Pleosporales > Didymellaceae > Phoma > Phoma sp. RAV-16-625. The sequence continues at coordinate 93,048 of SAUA01000121.1, forward strand.
TGGATCACAAACTCGCCCATCGCCGATGTCTTTGTTGTATGGGCAAAGTTACAGGAGACTGGAAAGATTCGTGGCTTTGCCATTGAACGCAAGGACTGCCCGCCAGGTACTCTCGAGACACCGGCAATCAAGAACAAAAACGGATTGCGAGCCTCAATCACCGGTATGATTCAGATGGACGAGGTCCCTGTTCCCAAGGAGAATATGTTCCCAGACGTTGAAGGGTTGCGAGGGCCTTTCAGCTGTTTGAACTCTGCCAGATATGGTATTGCTTGGGGAACGATGGGTGCATTGGAAGATGCAATTGCTAGGACCCGCGAGTATGCTTTGGACAGGAAGCAGTTCAAGGGCAATCCGATTGCCAAATACCAGCTTGTGCAGAAGAAGCTGGCAGATGCAACCACCGACGCTGCGTACGGTATTTTGGCTGCCTACCAGGTGGGTCGACTGAAGGACGAGGGCAAGGCTGCACCTGAGATGATTTCCATGATCAAGAGGCAGAACTGCGACCGTGCGTTGATCAACACCCGAACGTAAGTATTGCATTGTACCTGTGACAGCACTGGCTGACTCCAAAATAGGCTGCAGGAAGTGTTTGGCGGCAATGCAGTGTCTGACGAGTACGGCATTGGCAGGCACGTGGCGAATCTGTTCGTTACTCAAACATATGAGGGCCAGAGCGACATTCATTGTGAGTACCCTAATGTGTTTGTTCTGAGCTTGACTGATGAAGATCGCAGCTTTGATCCTCGGTCGCGCAATCACGGGACTTCAAGCGTTCTGCTGATTGTAAAATGTGTTTGTGAGAAACCAGCATGGAGGGGAACGAGCTGCTAGATACCAGAGAGCTGCTGCTAGAAGGTCATTAAGCACACAAAGGCAATAACCAATACGTCCACCATTCAATAGCTAGCCCTGTGCCCTTTTGTATATGCCCTGCATAGCGCGGAAAGCGTTGGCTGTGACCGAATGGAGTGTTGTTGCTGCATGCTTGCTCCAACCTGAAAGGTCTCACAACTGATTGCTTGCATGCGCCTGCTCTGAGGTCTCCACATGATGCATCTCGCTAAGAGGCGAAACGCCGTACAATCACGAGAGTGACCAATATATTGGTCAGGTCATCGCAACAGCAGGGCGAAAGTGAATGTCAGCTTGAAGGCCGTTCTGTGGGGTTCTATTAGTCGCCACTCAGGTGTCGCAGCGCAAAACGGTGCCAGTGAATAAAATCACGGACAGTGACTGGCTTGTCTCGCCTGTGCGGCGTATTCGATACATCATAAGAACGAACTGCGCCTCCTCCGCTTCACTTCTCACCACAGGCCGTATCCCTTCACCCTCCCTCTCTCTCCCTCTACTTCGTATCACCTCTTCTTCCAGGTACGTTGGCGTGGCGGCGGCTCTGGGCGGTCTTTCCGCGCTGAGACGCCGCACTTGCTTTCTTTGGGCCACCCCACTAACGTCGACAGGCTTCATCACTTCTTCCACAGCCCAACCACACTCTCTGCGCAACACCGCTCCAACGCACGACACAACCCACAACACCACACAACACCTGTCACCATGGCTCTCAAGCGTATCAACAAGGAGCTCACTGACCTCGGTCGGTACGTGGACACTGCCCTCTCCTCTGCACCTGCGGGCCTTGCCGCTTGCTCGCATGACAGTCTGCGAATGCGGGGTGCTCGACCATGGCGACGGCATCACGACTTTGCGCTGCGCTCTGAGACTGCTTGGCTGACTTTCAATACACAGTGACCCTCCCTCTTCCTGCAGTGCTGGTCCCATAGGCGACGACCTGGTACGTCACTCTTTGTGCAAAGGCTATCCCCGCGGCTGAAGCAGTTTCGCCGATGCTGCCGCGGTCGTGGTCCCCAACCAACAACAGCCATGCTAACGGGACAAACAGTTCCACTGGCAAGCAACCATTATGGGCCCTGTATGTACCAAACCGGCCGCGCATCGACCAGCACTCGCCTGACGATCTGCGCTTTTGCCAAAAGACAGGACGTGAACGTGCCACTAACGCAGCAAACAGAGCGACTCACCATACTCTGGCGGTGTATTCTTCCTCGCCATCCACTTCCCTACCGACTACCCCTTCAAGCCCCCGAAGGTCAACTTCACCACTCGCATCTACCACCCCAACATCAACTCGAACGGAAGCATCTGCTTGGATATTCTGCGAGACCAGTGGAGCCCGGCGCTCACCATCAGCAAGGGTATGCACACGCCATGTAGCCTGGACCGAACGGACGCAACTGACCCTATCACAGTGCTGCTGAGTATCTGCTCGATGCTGACAGACCCCAACCCCGATGACCCGCTCGTCCCCGAGATTGCACACGTCTACAAGACCGACCGATCCAGGTACGAATCGACAGCCCGAGAGTGGACTCGCAAGTACGCCATCTAGCATCTAGCTCAGATGCGCGTGGGTGGTTTCTTTACGGTTCATGATGGCATTTGACGGACGTACGGCGGAGGATATCAAGATCAGACTTCTCACGGCATGGCGGACCGATGGAGTTAACCTTTGCGATTCGGCTTGCACGCTGAACAGGATTCACAGTACTTGCTATCATCACTTCTGGCTGAAAAGGCTTTTGCCCCTCCCATCATTCACAGTGACATTATTGTGTTGTTTGACACGTGCATATAACCACCAGAAGCCTGGTCTATTTGTGGTTGAATAGTTGTGTGACTTCTTCGGCTCGAGAGAACGGACTGGCGCTCGCGGGTGCTTGCTTTTCGCTACTCGTCTAGGCTCAAGATCAAAGTAAGGCCAGCCTGGTCTCCTCGCGGCGGGATTTGCCTACGATCTCTTCCAGCCATAAAATTCACTCCGTTTTGTTCGCTTGTTCCCGCTGCTTTTGCCACGACATGGCTTCAGACTCGGCTGCTGACTGTTCACTCGAAGCCTCGCCCTCTCTAATTGCCTGCGCTATAGCAGCAAGGTGCTGGAAAGACACCTTTTGAGTGCCTGGTCTCGCAGCTTTGTTGGTCGTTGCGGCCGCCTTTAGAGTAACTACTGCAGGCTGTTCCTCGATCGTGCTGGTACTAACTCTTCTGAAACTCATCGCGGCTGCTTCTGAAGTGACTGCTGCATCCTGTCCTTCGCTCGCGGTATTGACTCTTCTGAAAGTCATTGCTATGTCTCCCGTTGCAGCGGGTTTGCTGCCTTCCATCGCCAATTGGTTTCCATACTCGGTCAGTGTTTTGCGGCGCACGTGGTGCAGCATGTACATGGCGCCAACATGCGGTGCCAGCAAGCTCGGGCGAGTGTTGACCTTCAGGTCGTCTCGCAGCTTCGCGGCAAGGCTTATGAAGGTCTTTTGCACGTGTTTCCACCCAATGGTTTTGCGTCCCAAGTCGTTAGTTTCGTCGGCAGGGTCGCGAAGCGTGAGCATCCACGTAGGGAGGGGTGGTGTTTTCCCTTCCTGGGAGAATGTCAGTATGAGTACATGCCAGCAGAATAGTTCATCAACTTACCTCGACATGACTCGTGGCTTTGGCATGCATGACAACCTGCTCTGACTTGTCGAAGAACTCCGGTGGCTCAATGGAAACACCAACCTCCTCCGTTTTCAACGAGCTCCAGAAGCGCAGGAAGGAGGTCAGAGCGCCCGCTGCATTGTTGCGTGGGTGCGATTCATGCTTGAGACTGGCAACCACCATCATAAACAAAGGGTAGGAGCCAACACCTCCACGAAAGACATCCGAAAGTCCCCTGACGTCCAAACTGGCCTTGATGACTGAGTAGAGTTGCGGTAGGTAATTGTACTCGGCCATGTAGCGTTGCATCAAATCCCTGCTGGTAGACGTATCGTTGGAGAGCACCAGTTGTATGTCCAGTCCTGATGCCCGATCTTGCAGGGTGATCAGAGGGTAGCGCGCCCATCGCAACGTAGGGAGTATGTAGTCGTATTTGTGTTTGTACAGCAGGCCACGGTGCAGACGCTTTAGGTCTTTTCTTCGTTTCGCTCTGTCCTCAGGCGTGGGCGGCAGCTTGGCTTGAGCGGCATCTGCCATGACATGGTTGGGGACAAGTCGCAAATCGATGTCGGACCCGGCAAAGGCGACCCCGGTCCGTTCTGAACCAAACACTTCGAGGACGTATCCGGGGAGAATTTTCCGGACGTGCATTCGGACCTGCTCGATGACATGCTTTCTTGCAATACTTTCCGCTCGATTCGGTCGTACGTATTCGTGGAAGGCTTGTATCTCGAGTTCCAATCTGCACATGCATTGTTAGGGCGAGCAGATCGAGGGTGATCAGGCGCGGTACTTTACCTGTCCTCTGCTGATTTGGTGCTCCTGTCGCTGAGAACCCATGGTAATTGACTCTCCTTGGAAAATCCATGGGGTTGGATTGGCTGCACGGTGACACCTTCGTAGTCCGACGCCTTATTGTATGCATTTTGGGCGTAGGTGAGCAGCTTCGCAGCATCCTGGCGAGTTGCTGGATGGTGGCCCTTGCGAGATATGCTTTGTTTCTGCTTACTGAGCTCTCCAGCCTTGGGCAACGAGTTTCTGTCCCGCCAATTGCCTTTGGTGGTTTTATTTCTTTTGATCAGTATGGGACCAGGTGCATCCTCAAGCTCTGGGGCTCTCGCGGCTCCATCTGCAACGGGCGCTCCCTCATCATGGCTTTGCGTAGTCTCGGTTGCGAACGAAGACTTGTGCTGCCGTGGCAGCAGGCGTTCGTTGGGCGCAATGAAATGCTGCCACAGAGCGACCGAGGGCGAGAAATTGTTATGGGCGCGACATGTCGGCCGTGGGCGGATTGCGTGCATGAGAGGTCCTCAGTCGTGGCAAGCCGTAGCACGACGTATGTTGATGCTGCTCAATCGCGCTTTCTGCGGACTCTGCGCGCGCGATCGATAGGAAGAAAGCGCCAAGTGCAGCTAGCTTCTTTGGGCCTCTGAACGGTACTGCGGGGATCGAGGCACCCCCGCGGACTTCCTGCACGACCATTGATTACACGCTGCACGCATTTCCTTTCTGAAGACACACGGAGCATGTTGAGCACGTTGAACGCTTGCGAGCATACAGTGGTCCGGCCCGTGGTGGGCGAGCCAAGAGCTTTCAGGCTGTCACTATGCGCTTGCTACCTGACGCGCATTGCCTGAACAGCTCTGCTCAGCTGCACGTAATGTGGGCTGCGCCAAATGGAGTTACCTCATATTGACGCTCCTCTCAACAAACTTGACGAAGCGGTGACTGGGCGGAGAACGGGGAACGTGCTAGCAACAGCGGAACGCAATGGTGGAGTCAATTTCCTTGCTGCATTTCGATTTCGATATGGGCCCGTGCCCAAGCGTGACGTACCGAACAAAGTGGGATGTTGAAGCAGCCCACCAAACGATATCTTTTCTTGCTGCCCAAGTCTTGTGTGGCTCTTAGTTCACTCACTACCACCCGTAGGACCGTAGTGTCTCGAGACTGTCTCCTGTAACCCCCGTTCTCTTGCAATCTTCACGCCTCTTCTTGGACAGTACCGTGGGACAAGAGGGCTAGTGTATCGACTTTTGGCAGGTGCTATCTGCAAGCGCTCCTTCCTGAACAAGCACACAAGCGCAACAGCACTTGGCCAGCAGGTGAGTACTCCAAGTTTTATATGTTGGTGTGTTAAGTGCGCGTGCGCGCTTCAATCGCAGTGAAGCGACGTGTGTCGCGCTCCCCGCCTATCGCCTCTATTATTCCTGCATCCCCCGCTACTCCTCCGCCTATCACTCTCTAACGCCGTGCAGCGCAACCAACGGGTAGCTACGTGTGCACCATGGCACCAACCACACGCCCCTCCAACGATGGTGCCGAGTCGTTCGAGCCGCAAGAGAGCGAGCACCCAGCGCTTCACCCCTCCATCACCAATGTTCCGGTCACACCTGGCTTTGGCTTGAGCGAGGAGAAGGGGCCTTTCGACACGGAGACGGCTACACCCAAAGGCTCGTACTTCCCCAAGCACCAAGAAAAGGACCGCGTCAGCTCCTCCGCCGAGCAAGGAGCGGGTGCACGCACGGGCGAGGAGCTGCTGAGACGCCTCAGCGTCGTCTCGGATTCCTCGAAGAAGAATGATCTGGCTGATATCGACCCACGAGCTGCGCACCCGGGGCTCAACCTCAGCGGCAGGTTGATCAGCGCGACCTTTGCGGTTCCCTACGACCTAGGCTACTCAAAAGGCAACGACTGGGAGATGAAGCCTCGCCATGGCACGTCTGCTCTGTTCGACTCGTTTTCGTACCTAGCTTCCTCGTCTTCCCCTTGGAACCACACCCTTGTTGGCTGGACAGGCGAGATCTCGAACGCGAAAGCTGCCGTTGAGACGCCCGTCCAACCCACAATCAACAAAGCGGCTGCACCGATTCCAGTGGATCCCAAGAAGCCGGCACAGACACCCCAGCAGCCATCGGGCATACGTGTTGGACGTGAGGATCGCGAGCGATTGGAAAAGCAACTCGAGCGTAACCATGGTGGCAAGATTGTCCCCGTATGGCTAGTGGATGAGGTCGATGATGGGAAGGACGAATTTGTCATGAAAGACCAGAGCCGCTGGCGCACGTACGCAGAGCATGAACTCTACACGATCCTCCACTACAAGCAAAACGAGCCAGCCGATGGGCGCGCCGCACGCAAGTCTTGGGCAGATTACTATCGCTTGAACAAGCTTTTCGCGGATAGAATCCTCGAAATCTACAGTCCCGGCGACATCGTCATGGTCCACGACTACCAGCTGATGCTTCTTCCCAGCCTGCTGCGACAACGCGTACCAAACATCTACATTGGCTTCTTCCTCCACGTCCCCTTTCCCAGCAGCGAATTCTACAGATGCCTGAGCAGACGTAAGGAGATCTTGGAAGGTGTTCTGGGCGCAAATATGATCGGTTTCCAGTCTTTCAGCTACTCGCGCCACTTCTCGTCATGCTGCACTAGGATTCTCGGGTTTGACTCGTCTTCGGCCGGTGTTGACGCATATGGAGCGCATGTGGCCGTTGATGTGTTCCCAATCGGCATCAACTCCATCTCCACTACACAGCAAGCCTTCGAGGCGCCAGAAGTAGAGGAGAGGATTAAGCTGATCCGTGAGATGTACGCGGATAAGAAGCTGATTGTTGGTCGCGACAGGCTCGACGCCGTTCGTGGTGTGGTGCAAAAGCTGCAAGCATTCGAGATGTTTCTTGAGAAGTACCCTGAGTGGCGGGAGCAGGTTGTCCTCATTCAAGTCACTAGCCCCAGCGCTGTGGTTTCTGATGGAGGTGACAACACACAAGAGAAGATGGTGAACAAGATTTCGGATCTCGCTGCGAAGATTAACGGTACTTATGGATCCCTCAGTTTTACACCGGTGCGCCACTTCCCGCAGTATTTATCCTCGGACGAGTACTTCGCTTTGCTTCGTATTGCAGATGTTGGCCTCATCACCAGCGTTCGTGATGGCATGAACACTACGAGCATGGAGTACGTTGTCTGTCAGAAGGAGAACCATGGTCCGTTGATCCTTTCCGAGTTCTCTGGCACAGCTGGTTCTCTCAGCGGAGCCATCCACATCAACCCGTGGGACTTGGGTGGCGTTGCAGACGCAATCAACGATGCACTGAAAATGTCCACCGAAGAACGCGACGACCAACACCAGCAGCTGTACAGCCACGTCGTCGGCAACAACGTGCAATCCTGGACAAACAACTACCTCAAGAGGCTCTTGACCAACCTGTCGTCTTTCGACCAATCCTTTGCTACACCGGCACTAGACCGTGCGAAGTTGCTCTTGCAGTACCGACAGGCGAAGAAGCGCCTCTTCATGTTCGATTACGACGGTACACTGACACCAATCGTCAAGGACCCGGCGGCAGCCATTCCCTCAGACCGTGTGATCCGCACGTTGAAGACGCTGGCGGCAGACCCTGCCAATGCTGTTTGGATCATCAGTGGTAGAGACCAAGCCTTCTTGGATGAATGGATGGGACATATTCCTGAGCTTGGACTCAGCGCTGAGCATGGAAGCTTCATGAGGAATCCTCTGAGCGATCAGTGGGAGAACTTGACCGAGAAGGAGGACATGAGCTGGCAGCAAGAAGTCATTGACGTGTTCCAGCACTACACTGACAAGACACAAGGTAGGTGGTTTGCAAGTATACACGACGGGCTCCACTAAGACGATCTAGGGTCCTTCATCGAGCAGAAGAAGATTGCGCTTACCTGGCACTACCGAAAGGCTGACCCCGAGTTTGGCGCATTCCAGGCACGCGAGTGTCAGAAGCACCTCGAAAGGACGGTGGCCAAGAAGTACGATGTCGAGGTCATGACGGGCAAGGCCAACCTGGAGGTGCGGCCGAGGTTTGTCAACAAGGGCGAGATTGCCAAGAGGCTTGTTCTGGAGTATGGCGAGGCACCTCCCGAGTTTGTGCTCTGCCTAGGCGACGACTTCACAGACGAGGGTACGTGATAGATATGTGATGGAAGCAAGATGGACGATGAGCTAACAGTAGACAGACATGTTCCGATCGCTGCGGCAGACTAAGCTACCCAACGATCATGTGTTCTCGGTGACGGTGGGTGCAAGCTCCAAGCAGACGCTGGCTAGCTGGCACTTGTTGGAGCCATCTGATGTGATCTCGGTCATTTCGCTGCTCAACGGCTCAGCAGACGCCGGCAACGTGGGAGCGGTAGCGGTGGTGGAGGGTTATGTGCCAGAGAACCGGATGTAAGGGCGTGGAATAGACAGCGATATCGAGCATTTTGGCATGGAGCATCAGGGTATAGACCAGGGCAGTGGGTGTTGGACTCGAGACGCGGCAGAAGATGAGGCAGCAACGCAGATACGTGGTAATGCTAGGGGCTATGTGAAGCCCTATCGCATACGCATGGCCCACAGTCTGATTATGAATTATGGTCTGTATACCAAGATGGAGATCTACGTGCGTTGCGCCCCCAGTACCTACCTAGCTGTCTGCCTCCACAAAGATGTAATCTCTTCACATGCAACGTGTTCCTTTGGTCGATGGCGACGCGTCCGATGTTGTGGACAGAAGAGTCGCCAGGGCCAAGGCGTTCTGTTCTGCGCGCAATGCCGAAATTGAGGCGGCATGTTTGGGGCGAAGGAGCGGCCCCAGCCCCAACCCCTGTCTCCACGCGGTGCACTGACTCGGATGACGGGTGACGGAAGGCGCAGACGAAGCCAGAGCAGGAGCGGCGCAGTCTTGCACGACGGGAGAGCAAGGCACCGAGGATACGCATAAAGTGATTGCCGTGCCGTGTTCAGGCAAAAAGCTGGATAGCAGCGAAGAAGCTCCCTGCAGCGTGCAGCGTGCAGCAACAGAGATGCAGTCGCGGCCCAGGGCAATGGCGAGATGGCCAGTCGCAGTCCCGCAGCACCGGCGCGACTGCTGGTTCGGCTCTGGACCGCCTGACCTTCTGGCTCTCGGCGTGTGGCTAGACTGCTTGCGACATTCGAGAAGCAGCAGAAGCTGCACAACGACGCCTTGCTAGCAAGGCCCAAGCGAGTCGAGTCGTGTCGAGTCGTTACGCCAACCTTTCCGTGCAGTCTCTCCTCTGGATCTCTGACACCCCGGTTCCTGCTGGCTGCTGCACCCCCGTCCCATCCGTCTCGCCTGCTGCTTGTCGCTCGTTACTCCTGCCTCGTGTCTCCATCCATCTTTCGCTCCTGTTGCTCCTGTTGCTGCCCGTTCGCTCCTTCGACTCTGCACACATTGACTATCAACGTTGCTCCGCCAATCGCTTTCCCACAGTCCCGCGGTCCCACCTCAGCCCGACCCCCATATTAGCAGATACGATACGTGGTTTGCATCACCGTGACAGCCAGCTCCCTGTTTCACTGCCCTTCCACCACCACCACCCGCAGCAGCCAGTACCAAGACGCCTCCCGCTGTCTGGCGACTCTTGTCAGCACCACCACCACC
>SAUA01000122.1:0-102790 GCA_004335185.1 Phoma sp. RAV-16-625
TTGATGTCGAGGTGGTCGTCGTTGACAATACGTTTTGTGCCGTCCGGGTGCGTGCGGTTCTCCATACGCCAGCCGAATGAGGGGCGACCAAAGGATGGATGGGACGGGAGGTTGAGATTCCAGTCTAGTGATACGCGCTCTCCGGTTTGTATTTCCTGGGCTGCTGCTTTCACGGTGGCAGGTGTTATCATGTTCAGGGCGCCTAGTTCATCGTCGAAGCCGTACAAGCCCCACGCATTGCCGGGAGGACCTTCTTTGTCGAGTGGTAGCTCATCGAAGGGCGGTCGTGTTGATTGCTCCATGTTGTTGACTGTTCAGGTGCGGAAATTTCAGTATGTGCGGATGGCTCCAAAGTGCTTAGCAGCACGTTCTGACGGGAGGGCTGTAAATGCAATGGTAAGAGCAATGTATGCTTTTATACACGGCCGGCATTGTAGATCGTAAAGCTAGCCGCTGACGTCCACCAGCCTTAGTGGGGTACGGGCGGGGCTCCGCTCGAAGATGTTATCCGGATATAACATGCATTATCCGGCAAGAGCTTTACCACTGGTAGATGACATGCAGAGTGAGATGTGTGCGGTATATTATGAATGGCGTTGCAATGCGTTGCAATCATTATTTGGTACATTAGCGGATTATATACAAGTTCATCTCGGCGTTTGCAACATCACCAACGTTCTCTAATAGTCAGGGCCCATGCCAACTCCTCTTGAGCTGGTGTTCTTGAGATGCGCTCCACTTCCTTTGAACAGACTCTGCCAGATGAACGCTTCGCTCAGGAGCAGCTCGATGTCCTTCTCGGTCCATTGCTTTGTCGGCAAGGACTGCAAGAACATCATGACTTCTTGGAAGTCCATTTTCCGCAATTGATCAGACCACTTGACGAGAAAAGCCGCGCATACATAGAGATGAAAGGATGAGAATCCGTCTTCTTCAGCCTACAACGAGTTAGCGAACTGGGTGGATCAGAGTTTGTTGGGGCACTCACCAGATAAGTGTCCCACATCCGTATCGTGTTCTTGACCGAGATTTCGCGCATGAGCAAGCAGTTCATCCAACGGAAGCTGAACTGTATGAATTCAACACCCTCGTTTTGCAGGTGCTTGGCCAAGCCATCGTCGATGCGTGTGGTAAGATCTCTCAAGCTAGCCACCTGTCGTTGGATTCCCGGTTGATGCGCAATGTAGTTGTCTTGGATCCCGTCGAGGAGCTTCGTCAGACACCAGAACGAGTCAGCTTCGACAGCATCCAGGACTTGCTTGGGCAGCTGTCCAGGATCCATGCCGAATTCAATATCCGGATCGGAGATGTAGGCGCCAAGGAAGACCTGCCAGAATGGCGTGACGAGGTCGTTGATGCCTTGTACGTATCCTGAGGCAGGGTGTCGTATCGCCCAGACGTACAGTATCCTCTCCAGGGACCGTTGTGTAGCCTCATAGCTGTACAGCTCGAGATGCGGGTTGGTTCGTGGTACGTCGATGCTGATCTGGTGCCAGATGGCTTCATCCAGGCCTCTGCCTCGCCCACGAATGGTCGATGGAAACGACGAAGCGCCTGCTATCCCAGCTGCCACAGCGCCAGTACTGCCAGCAGTGCCCTTGTCGAAAGCCTGACGAACACCCTCCAAGTATTCCTTGCGCTTGCGCTCCAGTGTTGCCACTCTCCGTTCGCTGCTGGTAGGAAGATAACCCAGCAAGACCTGCCATGTCATTGCGCGCACCTCAGATGGCACTCCCGACCATGCTGAGTCGCGCAGGTCTGACAGAGATATCGTACTCGCTTGTAGTATTCTCTTGAATTTGTTGATCCGCGTGGTTCGCGCAGAATACTCCTCGATCTGTTTTGCGGTAGCGTTGGGTGGTACGGATGGATGCTCGATAAGATGCATGGAGTTGGCTGGGTCGCGCAAGATCTCCTGGTATTGCGGTCGCAGTATCTTCCCTTCGATTTTCTTCGCAGTGGGATAGCTGGGGATGCCTCGCTCCTCGGCAATGTCGCCGCTGTCTATGCTGCGCCATGCTGTCGACCCAGCGGAGCCCAAGCCATTCCTAGTATGTGCGTACGTTCCCCCTGCGTCATTTCCCTTTGATGGTTCTTTCCGCCGCCCTTTTCTGCGCGCATTCGCTATACTAGGAAGGCCGAACTCGTCTTCGTCGTCTTCGAACATGATGTCGCCATCGTCCTGATCGTCGGCGCCCCAGTCGTTGTTGGACTGGCGGAGGAAGCTACCGTAGGTCTCGCGAGTGGCGCGGGGCGATATGTTGCTGCTCGTTCGGTGGGGCGCGGTGCTGGACTCGCGGCTATGGCCAGCAGACGGCGGCGTCCGAGGGCGCGAATTGGAGCCAGAGACACTTCTACTCGAGTCAGCGGACGCGCATTCGCCTACTCGTGTGGTGCATCCAGGGCGTACAGGGAACCGAGGTTGAGTATGTCGGCATGCGAGTACGACGCGCCAATGATCTTCTTGCTTTGCGTCGAAGTGGTGGAGGTGTTGGAGGTGGTCCGCCAGAAGGGAGAGTTTGAACTGGGCGCATTGTTTGTCAGCCATTTGAGGCAGGAAGCACCGGGGGAGGGGTCAACTCACGCAGAGCGGTCTGTTGGCAGCAAAACGACATGTTAGCTACCCGTGATGCTATGACGCCTGCGGCCATGTGGAAGTGCACGAACCGACCTGGACCATCTCCTAGACAAATGACGTGTTAGCAGGTGCTTCGATGGTTCATCGACTCGCCGGGGCTCTTTCTGCATACCTGCTGTTGCTTCTTCATCCTGGCTGCAGTGTTGGCATTTGTCGAACATGGGGCATCACGTTCGCGTTCACCCCGCTTGAAAGCTAGGACACCCGGCTGCGGCTCTCCTGCTCGCTCCTGCCACCTGCCCTCGGTCGGCACGCTAAAATAGCGCGCTTGCCTACTTCGTCACTCACCCTGTCGTCAAGCTCTGCCCACTCCAAGCTTTTGCGGCCTCGACACTCGCACCGCCTATCCTCGGAGCAATTGCCTTGCGACCATCGCGTGCTCACCACCCACTTCTGCCCGTCACTGTTTTGCCCGCCAAGCCGACCAGCCTACGTGTGCCTCGCCTGGAACGCGACTTTCTTTCAGCAGCAGCCTTCGCCGCGCCATCAACATGGCCGACTACCAAGAAGAGGATCTCTTCGACGATCTGTATGTCACCTTTTTGCGCGAAACGCCGCCTCCTCTACGCGCAGCTCGAGTCCTTGCCTAACTTCGATTCAGCTACGATGATGAGCCTGCATCGAAGCCGACTCCGGCGGCAGCACCACCACCACCAGCGACCGAACCAGAAGTGAAGACTGAGTCACAGAGCGCCCCGCTGCAAGAAACGGCTCAGGATGCTGCGCCTTCGTGGCAAGAGCCTGCTGCCGGTGGTAATGACACAAACATGGACGCATCTGCGTACAATAATGGAGGTAATCAGGCGTACGACAACGCCCAGAACGACGATGATAACTATGGCCCCATCAATGTGAAGGAAGACGGGTAAGTCTTGCGTTTGACGTTTCGTAATCACTCCAGGCGCATCACAAGGTATAGAGGGCATCTGGCAAAGCCTGCAAGCACCCCGTCCACACTGGCCTTCCCACGCCCAGCTTCCGCGGGCATAGCTTGATTCCAACATTCCCGGACGACAAGAAAGCGGGCGGAGTCCGGCGGGGGCGTCGCAAGGACTGCGTAAGCCGTTTGAGGATTCACCTGACGCGTGCTGTATCCACACCAAGATTGCTTGAAGTTTGGCATCAAAGTGGAAGAGGACTGGGGCTCTGCATGCCAGACGTTCGCGGTTCGAGCGCCCTCTAGGAGGTTGGCAAAGACATCGCGACCAGAAGTTATGGGAATGAGCTGGAGAGTGGATAGTCGACAGCTATACTATACTCAGACCACCCATCAGTACGCCTTACGCGAGGACTATCGCAGCTTGCCGGAAGCTTTTGGCAGCGCCTCTTGTCGATAAATACCTAGGTACTTGATAGCGCGTACCAACAACGCAAGCTGAGGATAGTCCGTCGAGTTTTGCGATGCTCTGTTTCAGACGTCAGCTCTCGACTCCGTAGCAGAACACAGACGCTTCATCCGAATACACTGTGCCTATTACAGGACAGGCTACCTCTTCTTGCTGCACGCGTGGTGGATACCCAGTAATTGGAATGCACTCCGCGTTGGTTTGATTGGGCATACGCTACGAGTTCGACATGTTGGACATGGTGCGGCGCAGTCACCACTCTCGCTTAACGGCCCTCGCATCTGCGGCACCTTGCGATTGGTCTTTGACAGACCCATACTGCAACTGCTGTATGCGAAAGACAAGTCTCGTCCCGGCATAGGAAGGCACAACGAACCAGTCCAACGTCATGACGACTACTATCGACGCCGCTCATTCTGGATCACTAGTGGCAAACCGTTCCACTACCAACTCGATACATGCAGCCTTACCATCTTACCAAAACAACAATGTCGAAAAGCAGGGCATTCGTTGTATGCCAATGTGCTTCTCGCATGAGAAGCCCAAAGCCTCCTGTCTGTCACGTTTCCCCGAATCTGCTCAACTGTCGATCTTGAGGCATGCTTAGCATCGCTGCACCCGAATCCACACCGAAGACCAGCAACACCCGAGGCCAACGGGACACTCTGATGTCGGAAATACGTCTCACGCGCGGAGCCTCACAGACCTACGATGCGCCTGGCTTTCCGCGGACTAAACGCTTACTAATTGGGGTCGATCTTGAGACACACCAACTGACAATGTGGTAGCAAAATGTTCATCGGTGGCCTGAACTGGGAGACAACAGAGGGTACGTGTGGATTTCCTCTACTTTGACAACGTCCTGGTTGTATCGGCATGCATATTTGGGCTACTGTACTAACAGTGTCGACAGATTCTCTCAAAGGCTACTTCACACAGTTCGGTGAGGTCAGTGAATGTACTGTCATGCGCGATTCGGCGACCGGCCGCTCTCGAGGCTTCGGCTTCCTTACTTTCAGAGATCCCAAATGTGTCAACACTGTCATGGTCAAGGAGCATTACCTTGACGGCAAGATTGTATGTCTGACCCCCACTGCCTAGGGACGAAAGTTGATGATGTGACAGATCGACCCCAAAAGAGCTATTCCCAGGGAGGAGCAGGAGCGAACCAGCAAGATCTTCGTTGGTGGTGTCAGCCAGGAGGCGACCGAGGAGGACTTTACAAACTTCTTTAAGCAGTTCGGCCGCGTTGTCGATGCCACACTCATGATGGATAAAGAGACAGGCCGGCCGCGCGGTTTTGGTTTTGTTACCTTTGACGGCGATGCAGCTGTAGACGCAACACTGAAGCAACCCCTCCAGATCCTTGGCAAGCCGATCGAGGTCAAGCGTGCTCAACCGCGAGGCAACATGAGAGATGGCGAAGACGACAAGAAGTTTGGTCGCAACAACAAGTTTGGCAACCGCGATGGAGGTAACAATGGTAATGGTGGCTACGATAACCAGAACCAGCAACAACAAGGTGGCAACGCCGGTATGACACCTGCCATGATGGCTCAATACTGGCAACGAATGCAGCAGTACTTCCAGCAGATGCAACAGCAGCTTGCTGGTGGTGGTGGCGGCATGCCGAACGCCATGGGTATGGGAGGCATGAACCCGATGCAGATGCAGCAGATGCAAAATATGCAGCAGATGATGGGAGGAGGCATGAACCGCGGTAACGGCAGCCCGAACCCTCAGAACATGGGTGGCGGCATGAACCCGATGCAGATGCAACAAATGCAGCAGATGCAACAGATGCAGCAACAGCAAATGATGCAGCAAGGCGGCAGCTTCGGCGGCGGCAGCGAACAAGGTATGATGGGCGGTGGTCCTCGTCCAGCGTACACAGCTCAAGAACAACTAGCCTTCGAACAACAAAAATACGAGCAACAGCAAGCCCGGCGCCAACAGCAGTCAGGTGGGTATGGAGGTCAGGGAGGGCCTACAAGTTGGGAAGGCATGTACGACGATGCCCCTCAGCCCTCCATCCCATCTGGCCCTGGTGGCGGCCGCGGTGGCTTCAAGCACCAGAACAACAACCGCCAACGTCAAGGCTCCTCACAGCCTCCCGCCGGGCCGAGCGCCGCTCCTATCAACGCGCCCACGGGCCCCAAGAACGCCGGCAAGCCCGGTGCCAACTATCGCGGTGGTGGAAGGACCAACAACTTCCGACACCAGCCCTACGGCGGCGGTCGCGGATAGTATTGGCAAGTAGAATTTCAAGAAGGCCACGATCAGACGTCGATGTCCGTGCACAAATCTGGGACATGGTCTGGGGTATGGAAGAGGTTGGACGCTATTGCTATCTCCTGGTGTGGCACCGTGCCATCATGCGGCATTTGGCATACGCACGCCTTCGTTGCGTGCGCCAACGGCGGCACCTACCAGAAAGAGCCTTTTTCTGACCATCTCGACTCTCCTTGCTCCCTGTGCCTAAGGGATCTATCCCTGTGAAGGCCTCACAGTCCAACCTGTCTTTTTTCTCTTCCCACCTGTGTTCATCACTTAGTTTCGAATCTCTTTTTCGAAGGCGTTTGCAAGGGTCAATCAAAGGGTCAATTAAATCGCCATAAACACACCATGTACTGGCTTTATGGAGTCATCATGCATCCCTTCTGTAGGATACTGGTAATTGCAATGCGAAAAGGTGCTTCAAATTATCGCCTTACAGATGTGCGTGACCAGTCACGTTAATGAACACTGAATGATGTAGATAGACATATGCTTCAAACACCATATATATCACGGCATATCGTTGTCTCTCTGCCTCAATCTACCCGGCTTGGGCACCAACGAGGTATGTCGTGAACACACCACATAAGCCTGGTAGCGCCTTCGGAGTTAGATACGATTATATACAGTTTATTCAATCGCTGCGACTTCACTGACTTCGTGCAGACTCAGAAAGCAGTTTCGCATCTGCTTGAATATTTCTTTTTCCTTGAAGTTTCACCCAATCGTTACGATCTGTACATGTATCACAGCGCCATGCAGCTTTCAATCTGAACGAAGAAAAAAATGACACGCGCGCAGGGCTACTAGTCGCAAGGTTGACCGTCATGCGCAAGTCAACGGAGTGAAAGGGTTGTGTGTCGCCTCAGGTGTCCGTGAAGGTAAGACGTTCAGTGCGGACTTCGTCGCGGCACGATGTAGTCCGCACACCACCACACGCCTGCAATTTCCACCTCATTCAACTCCGCCTGAGGCGCCGGACTACTTTACATTCCTTAGATGCTTTCTTGGCGCCTCTCATATGCATTCGTACCAAGCATCTCCAATCCCTACTGACTACCATGGTCAAACTCACTCTCCTCGCGCTCCTCACAACTACTCTCTCCTTCACATCCGCCATCCTCCCCTCCCACAAAATCCGCGGTGTAAACCTCGGCTCTCTCTTCATCGTTGAGCCATGGATGTCCAAGCAAACATGGAAGGGCATGGGCTGCGGAGACGCAGCATCCGAGTGGGATTGTGTTGCAGCCCTCGGTCAAGACAAAGCAAACACTGCGTTTCAAAAACACTGGGATACGTTCATTACGGCTGAAGACTTTGAAAAGATGAAGGAGTATGGGTTAAATACTGTGCGGATTCCTGTGGGGCACTGGTTCGTAGAGGAAACGATTGCCCCAGGGGAGAACTGGCCGAGGGGAGGGATGAAGTACCTTGATAAAGTCGTCGGAATAGCTGCATCGAAGAACATCAGCGTGATCTTAGATCTCCACGGCGCACCAGGTGTACAAGTCTCCAACAACGCCTTCACCGGGCATGTAAGTTCTACTCGACTCTCGAAACAACCAAGCAGCCAAGCACTGACACACTGAACCCAGACGCTCCCTGGTACAGACTTCTACTCCCCCCCAAACTACGCCCGCGCATACGCCTTTCTCCGCAACATGACAGAGCGCATCCACACCCACCCCTCGTACGCCTCAACATTCATGCTCGAGATTCTCAACGAACCAGAACACAACCACGACTCCCTAGTAACAACCTACTACCCAACCGCCTACCAATCCATCCGCGACGTTGAAACCGATCTCAAGATCCCCCCACCCAACCGCCTAACAGTGCAAATGATGTCCTCATCCTGGGGCGCCGGCAACCCACGCCAGAACCTCCCCAAGGGCGCGGCAGGTCTCGCATTCGACACGCACCGGTACCTGACATACAGCTCTACACCGGCCACGAAAGCAGACTACTTGAGAGCTTCGTGCAGCGACGCCTTCACTTCGAATGACAAGAACAAGCCCCTTGTGATCGGAGAGTGGAGTCTCGCCATCAAGCAGGACGTCGAGTGGAGTGATGAGTTCTCGCCGACCAGGGAGGAGAATCACGAGTGGTACCGGCAGTGGTGGGCGGCGCAGGTGCAGGCGTATGAGAAGCAAAAGGGGTGGGTGATGTGGAGTTGGAAGACGGAGTTGGGTGGGGATTGGCGGTGGAGTTATAGTGGTGCTGTTGAGGCGGGGATTATTCCTAAGAAACAGTTCGGGAAAGTGAAAGCTATGGCGAAGTGTTGAGAGGTTGTTGAGAGATGATTGAGAACTAGAAATATATTGTTTCATGTGCGAATGCAAGAGGATACAGGATGAGGTTTCGTAACCGTTTGTATTGTTCGTTTCCATTATTTACTCGTTTCTCATACTTGTACACTGATCGTCGTGATCATCAACCATTATCCACTGAGGGAGCCATCTCTATCTAAAACTTGTACGATGCGCCCAGTCGAAACTGAGGATATGGCGCAAATGCAACACAGACCTTGACTTTAAACTTCAAAAGCCCAAACTCCCACGCTAATGTAACCAACAATATAAACAACTCCATGAACTTCACGGAGATTCCCCAAATGGGGACATGGCTCTACCAATCGTAGCCCATGAGCGACATCGTGACAGAGAAGATGCCTGCAAGAAAAGCACCACGGATAGCCACGAGTGCTGTACCATCGTTTGCCTTCGGGACAGGAGGAACGGTTTCAGCAGCATTGTTCTCCAGCACCACGTTGGCGGTCAACTTCGCAGTTGAGGTAGGCTGGGGCTGCGAAGCGGCTTGAGTGGCAGGAAGCTGGGTAAGAGGAGCTTGGGTAGTGCCAGGGTAGGAGGTATAAATAGTTGTGAAGCCGCGATCATCATACCCAGTCCAGACTACAGGCTTAGAATCGCCAGAGGAGGCCGATTGCGAAGCTGCAGGCGATGCCGTAGAGGAAGCGAGAGGGGAGGGCTGTAGCTTGTTGTTAGCGTGAAGTTTATCAATGTCGGAGAGTGCACACTAGGCTTACTGACAGGAGCTGAGCTGGGTGGGAGGACTTTGCCGCTATCAGAGACAGTCCACCCGCTCGGGAGCCCGGGGTAGTTGCCAAACGTAGGCTGAGGAGTGGCCGAAGATGTGCCAGGAATCCAAGGATACACGCTGGGTCGCTCGTAGTCCGACGAGGTCCTCGAAGGACTAAAGGGAAGAGGAGCACCTGTTGCAGTGGCGGTGATTTGAGGCGAATCGCTGTTGACTGGGTGATTGCCGCCAGAGTAGATCACACCACCATTGGACTTGATCGACTTCCAGGTGCCGCTGGTATCACCGTACGAGTATGTGCTTCCAGTCGAGTAGTCGGCGACCTTGAGAGACTTGACCTGCATGGTGAAGGGTCCCTTGGAGTAGTCGGTAGGGCCCCTAGCCCACTCGATCGTACCAGCAGCGTTGGCCGGATCACCGCCAGCCCAAGCACCGAACTTGATCTGCATAGGTGTTTGAGGGTACTGGTTCTCGGCGTTGGCAGGCTCAAGAGTACGGACAGTGACGCCATCGATCTGCCAGACAATCTGCTCTGGGGTCCATTCGATGGTGTATGTCTTGAAGCTAGACTGACTCCCGGTGTCGGCATGGAACGCGCCGCGGTTGTACGAAGTCGTTTGGCCCTTGCCAAAGAAATTTGTCTGAACCTCGTCTGGGTCTGCGCCGAGCCACTCCCAGTCGATTTCGTCGAGCGTGTCGGATTGCATGACAAAGCTGCTTACTATGCCTGCGCCGGGTGCTGCCTTCAGCACAACATCGACCTTGCCGAACATGATGTACCACTTCGAGGTGAGCTGAGGCGCATCGCCCGACTTGGAGATGGTGAACGAGACGCCATCTTTGCCGTATGTGGGGTTCGATTGTGGTGTGAAGCTGTCAGACGCAGAGCTTAGGTCGATGTTGACGGTGCGAGCGAGTGCTGAGTCGGGCGGGCAGTCTGTTCGTACTGTGGGATTGCAGTTGGTGTATGTTTGTGCGATCGAAGGAGCAAACAGGCTTGCGGCAGAAGCAAGAGCCGCAAGAGCTCTTATCGTGGAGCGCATGTCGGTTGTGTGTTGTGATGGATTGGTAACGATCAATGCCAATGAAGGCCGCCGTGTAAAATAAGTTGCACAGGTGTGTCGAGTACCCGATGTAGCGATGCCGAGATAGCGACTGTGTGCTGCTGACTGTGTGAGTGAAGATGTAATGCGGTAGTGTAAATGCTATTCAGCGATTGGGAGGTGCAGAGTGAATGGTGTAATGTTTGTGACAAGGCCTGTAGGCCCGCAGATATATGCTGACCAAATTACTGCCAGCCATCCTGCAAGCTGTGACCTACGTGTTATTCGATAATCAAGGCCCTAGAGCGTGGCACGCCGCCTGCTGCATGGGCGTTGGTCAACATATGACGAGGCTGGAGTCAGCTGGGGTGGTTGGTTGTCTTCCCAACCACCTCGGTCGCGACTACCCATCGCCGGCAGGGGTAGGTAGCATCTGGCCAGCAAATACGAACAGGGCAGAAATAGGGTATGATGCCATTGCGATTCGAGAACTCAGGCTTCGACTCTTTCGAAGCATTCAGTAGTGGGTAAGTTGTTGTTGTTGCCTGTGGTGATCAGTGGGCCAGATGTGTACGAGCCCGCACGCCACAACGCCATTTCTACACCCCACAACAACACCATCATAATCTTTCCAGATCTACGCAGCCATAGTTGGACACTACAGCCAACCTGGTTATAAGTGGTACCGAGTGTTCTGCAATTTCTAGCAGCCACATAGGCACGTCCAGTCTTAAGGTTGTTGAAGCACAGCTCTGCCCACCGTACCAAGTACTCGAAAAGGTATTGAGATTCAATCGATAACGAGCATGTAGCCAGGCCATCTCTGGCATGTCAAAGCACTGTTCTGGCTACATGCCCAGGTCTAGTCTCACATTGGGACTAGCAATCGCAGCTTCAACCCGCTTAGTAAGTCGATGTTACGCGTTAGAAAACCAGATTCCAGATCTCGTGGATGGAGTCAAGCGGGCTTGCTTACTAATGTCTCTACTTATGTATACCATAGCAACAAGGAACGCGACGCCTGGACGAAATAATTCGAAGCAACCAACCAGATTAGCAAGATTGCACTTGCTCTACGCGCAACACCTAGCCACGTCTGCTCCCTCAAGCTGGCAAGCAAGAAGGCAGTCTGCTCGTGCCCAAGTGTCTATCTGAGTTTCAAACAAGAATGTGTAGTGGTTGAGAAAGTGCTCTTTGAAGCGATCTCTTCTTTCCGACTTTCGCGCTCAGACGAGGGCTTGCTTCTTTCGTCTGATACCTGCGCTTACGCTGATAGCATGCTTACTATGGAATCAGGCACAAGTAGTGTAGATGGGCCGCGCTGGCTCGGGATCAAGCTAACGTATTGAAATTTTGACAGCTCCGCACAGGGCAGATGGCAGGGACAGTCATCAGTCATGACTGCTTTGATTGGTGTGAGTCAGTAACACGAGTTCTTGCACCTTCGATCCGTGACTAGATGCTTTTTGCCCACCAACACTACTTGTGCCTGATACCATAGTATACTCAGGTTTGACTGTACAGCGCCATCACCTGAGGAGACCCCGCATACTTCGACGTCAAAGGTTTCTCTTCCTTGTTCAACAGCTCCGACTCAAGCGGGGCACCACGAACCGTTATCAAGCGACGAGGCCCCAACACTGGAAACGTCGTGAAATAACCTCAACCAGCCATGTCTCTCACAAACGGAACACCGCTGGATATTGCTCAGTCGGCTCGGGAAGGCTCAAGAGCGCTTGCTGTCCTGAAAACTGAAGAGCGTAATGACGCCCTAATTGCCATTCATAAGGCGCTAGCAGATGGCAAGGAGGATGTATTAGCAGCCAATGCTAAGGATCTTGAGGCTGCGAACAAGGCTGCAGCTGGCGGAACTCTCAGTGCAAGTCTGGTCAAGAGATTGAATCTTGGAGGGCCTGGAAAGTATGAAGATATGCTCCAGGGCATCCTCGATGTGGTGGAACTGGAAGACCCAAGTACGTGTATACTGAGTTCATCAATTTGTTGCGCAATTCCCCCATTGAGTTCATTCAAAATTTCCCCAATTCATACCCGAATCTACAACAAACACTAACGTACCGCAGTCAACAAGACCACCGCAAAAACGTTGTTGGATGACAACCTCACACTTTCACGGATTACTTGCCCTATCGGCGTGCTTTTGATCATCTTTGAGGCTCGCCCAGAGGTCATTGCCAACATCTCCGCACTAGCCATCAAGTCCGGAAACGCAGCTATTCTGAAAGGTGGACGAGAATCCAGCCACAGCTTCGCAGCCATTGCGTCGATCATTTCCAAAGCTCTGTCTTCTACAGCAGTTCCCTCAAGTTGCCTGCAACTTGTCCAGACCCACGACGTAATTGCCGACCTTCTCAAGCTGGACACATATATCGACCTGTGTATTCCTCGCGGTGGTAACAAGCTTGTCCGCTACGTCAAGGACTCCACATCCATCCCTGTCCTGGGCCACGCAGATGGTATATGCTCTATATTCCTGGCGAACGACTACCCAGCCGAGAAGGCCGTCAAGGTTATCATCGACGCAAAGTGCTCATACCCTGCTGGTTGCAACGCGACCGAACAACTCCTCGTCGAAGAATCCGCACTCAACACCACCCTCCCGGTCGTCGCCGAAGCTCTTCTGAAGAAAGGTGTATCCCTCCGTTGCGACCCTTCCTCCCTCTCCGCTCTGCAGAGCAAACTCGACTCCCATTCGTCCGCTCTGCTACAAGCGGCTGGCCCAGAGGACTTCGACACAGAGTTCCTCGACTTCGTCATTGCCATCAAAGCCGTACCTTCCATCGCCGAAGCAATCTCGCATATCAACGCTCACGGCTCGCACCATACCGACGTCATCCTCACCAACTCTGAGTCTGCCGCCCGCTCGTTCCTCGCAGCTGTGGACTCGGCATCTGTCTACTGGAACACTTCAACTCGCATGGCCGATGGCCAGCGCTACGGCTTCGGCACCGAAGTGGGCATTTCTACAAACAAGATTCACTCGCGTGGACCGGTGGGATTGGAGGGACTGTGCATCTACAAGTGGGTGATTGTGGGCGATGCGCATGTCAGCAGTGACTACGGCGCGGGAGGGAAGCAGTGGAAACACCAGAAGCTGGCAGTTGGAGACGAGGAGAGCGTCGCACAGAATGAGGAGGAGAAGGAGATGTTGAGGAAGTTCAGGGCGAGCAAAGCGCAGTAAATCCTCGAAGGAAGGATATGGTGTAGCAGTTAATTAGATCAAGTAGTACACACAATAATAGACCAGTATGAGGAAGCTGGTAAAAACGTAGAAGGACGTGTAGCACTGTCCAAAGCCCAGACGTGAGATGTGTGTTACTGTGTATGCAATCTCGACTACCCCCACGCCCTCCAGACGTCCTCATCTCCTACCAGCCTACCAGTAGCAAGGACACGATCACGTGCCCCCCAAATCGTACCATCTTGACTCGCAACCCGCAACATCATCATCTCAGCCCTTCGGTTCCATCTCCAACACCAAGCCAACCCCCGCAGCCAACCCTCAACCGTCTAAATCTCTACACACGCCCGTAGATCCCCATCTTACTGTAATCTGTCCTCTCCACCCTTCAAGTTACACATGATCAGCGGTCGTCAGTCAGCCCTTACATCTCGGTGGTACCCGCAGTAACACGCGTCTGCCGTGTGTCGGTCGGCCCGTTGAGACGATCCTGCCCGTGTTTCACAACGCCTGGAAACAAGGCGGTTTTTTTGATTCAGGATGTCGAGGGCTGGTGCGACAGGGACTAGCCTGTGGACTGAGGTATTCCCTGTTGGCGGTGACGTCGTGGCGAAAGCTTGAGATTACCTCGATGCGGGAAAAGTGGTTCCCCAAGGTGGACCGTTGTATTATTGTAGAGGGCATGGATTGTATGAAAGCATCATTGACTTGTGGCTGGCCGTATGCAATGACATGTGATGCGGACAAAGTGTGGTTGGAGGAGAAGTCGAGAATATACAACGTCTATTGTGATACTTTTGCAAACGCGTCTGCTCTTGCTTGAAGCAGGGTATGAACTCAATGCAGCTCATGCTTACTATCTATCAAAAGGCCTAGCATACAATGCGAACTCCTGCCTGTTTCCGAACCCCGTATGCTAATGTGTGGTATCCCGTAAATGTCCCAAAGTCATGTTCGCTCATCAATCTTTCCATCTGCAACATTCTACTCTTGCTTGTTGAGGTAGTTGTCGCCGACCTTCTTGAAAATCTGAGCACCATCCTGGAGACGACGCTCCTCGTTCTTGCGACCGTTGACGAAGTCAGGGTAGTTGAGCGTGAGCTCGACAGCGCCGTTGACAATGTGGTCAACGGCTTCAACACCCAACATGAACGAGTGGTCCTGGTTACCGACCTCGTAACGCCAGGAACCGAAGCGACCACGCGAGTAGATGCCCTTGTCCTGCAGAGCGGGGAGGAGCTTCGTCAGGACGCCCTCACGCTCAAGCGAAGGGGTAGGGTAACCGTGGTCGAAGCGGCGGTGGTAGGTGGAGACGATCTCGTCGTCAGACTTGATCATCTCGGTGTTGATGAGACCCTGAATGCAGTCCTTGAGCATGTTCTCTTGGTCTACAGGCTTCATGCTAGACTCGGAGACCTCGAGCATGATAGACCAGTAGGGACCCTCCTGGGGCTCGGAGGACTTTGGCTTGGAGCCGTCGGCGAGTTGCTGAGTAGCGAGTTTAACGTCCTTCTGGGGCTGGTTGTAGGGCGAGTAGTTGGAGAAAATAGTCGCGCGGTAGAAGGGGCAGTCATCCTCGGGGAAGTACAGCCAGCACTTGTCACCGATACGCTCTGGTCGCTCGCCACGAAGACCAACACCAATGACGTGGGTGCTGGAGTAGAACAGGTCCTTGCTGAGAGTCTGGAGCTCCTTGTCGCCCATTGTGTCAACAAGAGCATCGACAGCCATGGTGTTGATGAGCTTGTTGTACTTGACAACGCGGCCATCCTTCAGAGTCACGCGCTTGTTGTCCGCCTCAACCTTTGTGACTGTGCTGTTCTGGCCGTAGCTCGTCTTCTCCTTGGGCAGTGTGTTTGCGACGGCGATCCAGATACCACCAGTTCCGTCCTTGGCGGGGAACTTGAAGGTAGCGTTGGGACCCCAGTTTCCTGCGGTCTTGTTGTGGATGATGTTGTTGATGACACCCTTGACATTGGGCGCGGCGACACGCTCACCGAGCCATGCGCACTGCATCTTGGTGGTGGGCACAGCCCAGACCTTGTAGTTGTATGGCCTCATGAAGAGGTCGGCAATACCGACACCCATCTGTCGCAGAATCCACTCATCGAAGTCCTTGGGCTTTGTGTTGGCGACGCGAGCTTCGAGGGCAGCATCGATCAGACCGTCAACGCACTTGGCCTGGTCGTCCTTGTTCAACATGGACAAGTTGTTCTGGAAAGGGTAGGGGACCCACTGCTCCTTGCAGCGGACGTAAGAGATACGCTGGTGTGTGAACCAGTCGTCCTCCCGAGGGAGCGCCTCATCGATAACGTCGTCGAAGTACTTGTAGTGGGAGAAGATGACATGGCCACCGACATCGTAGAGCTACCAGATGGTTAGCAATTGTGTGACAATGATACAATGGACAAGCGTGGTACTCACGAAGCCTTCAGGTGTGGTGTCAGTCGAAGCCAGACCACCGGGGGTCTCGTTCGAGTCGACGATCAGCCATGAGGGGCCATCCTGGTGCTTGTTAACATTTGCCCCACTACAAGAGCTGCGTGCTCGAGCATACAATCTGGTGAAGGCGCTTTGCTGCTCCCAGACCAGTAGGTCCAGCGCCGATGACGAGCACGTCGACGTTGCTGAGAAGTGGTCAGTTCGACTGTGGCAGGATGAGATGCGGGGAGGCGGTGAAGGTACATTTCTTCCTTGTTGGATCCCATCTTGCCTTGGAGAAGCTCTTGGAAACTGGGGACTCTTTTCAATGTCTGGCGGGCGTAGTTTAACATGTACTCTGCGATCGAGCGAGTGTTGTGGCAATTGAACAGTCGGCAGGTGGAGCAGTGGCCAAAGGCGCCCGGGGCGTAGTGTGAAATATAGCTCTAGCTCTGCGATAAAACAAGCGCGCCAAGCGTGTCGATGGGAGGTTTCGGGCGGGTCCAGGGTGGTGCTCCAACACTCGGGCCAGGCTGGGGAGCAACAGATGCATCCACCAGAAAAGGGGCATTGCACATCGATGCTCAACCCTCGAGGGCATGTCAGCGTGGGCGCACTGATTGGCTGCCGTCACATGGCCGTGTGCGCTGTCTCGAGTGTATCGAGTGTCTCGAGCGCTGGCCGGGTGTTGTGAACATGGTGGCCTCTGTGTGGCCGCACATGGTGCAAGTTCCCTTGGACGAGGACCTCCAACATGGCCGAATGAAGCAATAGTGAAGCTTCAGGTCTCAACCACAGTGGGAGCATGCAGCAGCAGATGGACGACGCACCGTGCTGGTGTGCCTGGTGTGCCTGGTGTGCCCGTCGCAGCTCGCAGTGCAACCTCACGGTTCCGTGCTGCGCACACTTTTGTCGAGACAACGACATGCATGACCCCTATTGCCGGCTCGGAGAGGCTCTGCGGTAACGGTTGCAAAACTCTGGCGCAATCCAGCCAGCACACAGCAAATCCCCCTGTAATCAGCGCATCCGCGCGTTTGCCAGGCACCCAGGGCGCTGTCTACCGAATCCATGTCAGGGAGCAGGCACATGTCGCAGCTGCAGCAAAGCTTGACCACAGTACAGTACATGCACAGATGCACACACAGAGCGGCCGTCTTGACGCAATCTCGGGTCTGCAAGACAGATGGCGCCGAACAAGGTGGCTTCTCCACGGGACATTTCGCCGCATGATGATGTGCTGCAAAACCCTGGACGCGTACTCGTTGACAGATCGCGTTGCTGGTGCATTTTGTGAGCACAGAGCCATCCTTGAGCCCCCATCCATGATTCGAGAGGGTGCACACGGTGAAAGTCATCGCAGATTGGCCCATCCACTTGCGGGAACTGCTTGCGCGTACACGAAAAGCGGTCCACGGCAGATCTGTTTCACGTCGCCTCTGGTGCGCACGCAGCCGTGCTGTTGCCGTCAATCCTCATCTGGCTGCTCACAGGGGCCGTAGCTACACCCAAGGCTTCTCGAAGACATGACTGGGCAACGGCGCATCTGACTCTAACAGAGTCTAATCTGCTACGAGCACTCTGGGTCTAACCACCAGTGTCACTCTCCCCTGTGTGACGCCTACTCGCGCATACGAAGTATACTGCGCTGCATGCTGATTTCCGCTCCGCTCCCCCCCTAGCGCGCCTGGCCCGTCGCTTTTCACACGTCCCAACAGTCCTGGGGTCTGGCTGCAGGCTTAGTGTGCTGTGTCTTTTATATCCAGTCTCCCTCCCGTGCGCGCAGACCGTGTACTGTACACAAGCAACACAACTCTCCAGTGCAGCCTGTGCGACGCCTTGTGCATCGTTCCTTCTCTTTGCGGCGAGACCCCTTCCACGCTCCAGTCAGCGAATCGCGCCGATCTTTTACCGGCGTTGACGTTCCCAGCGCAGTGACCACCTTCTTTTGACCTCGATTACAACCGCGCTCGACGACACCTCTCCTCAGCCTTTCACTCACTCGACCGCCCATACACCTCCAATATGTCTCAAGACGAGAAGGTCCGCTCCTCGGTCGACGCAGCCCGCGACACCGCCCTGCCAGTGCTGCCCACCATCAACCCAGATGCACCCACGCCCAAGCCAAATGCGCCGGCCTCCTTTCACCCTGCTGTCTACGTGGCGTATGTTGGAGCACTTCCTCTCACGATGCAGAGCCTTAGCTGACACGGCGCTGCAGAACATGGATCACCCTGAGTTCGAGCACAATCGTCTTCAACAAGTACATCCTGGATACTGCAAAGTTCCGTACGTCACAGCTACCATCCACCCCTCGATGACGATCTGACAACCCGCCCAGAGTTTCCCATCTTCCTCACGACATGGCATTTGATCTTTGCCACCATCATGACCCAGATCCTTGCGCGCTTCACGACCATCCTCGATTCACGCAAAAAGGTGCCCATGACTGGAAAGGTGTACCTGCGCGCGATCGTGCCAATCGGTCTCTTCTTCAGTTTGAGCTTGATCTGCGGTAACCAGGCGTACCTGTACCTCAGTGTTGCCTTCATCCAGATGCTCAAGGTGCGTTCATACGAAGATTGACACCCTGTGGTCACAGGCTGACTTGGACAGGCTACTACCCCCGTTGCAGTTCTGCTCGCAACGTGGAGCATGGGAATCGCGCCCGTGAACCTCAAGGTGCTTGGCAACGTTTCCTTCATCGTTCTCGGTGTCGTCATTGCGTCGTTCGGCGAGCTTCAATTCGTCATGATTGGCTTCCTTTTCCAGGTCGCTGGTATCGTCTTCGAGGCTGTCCGTCTGGTCATGGTCGAGCGTATCCTGAGTTCCAAGGAGTTCAAGATGGACCCCCTCGTGTCGCTCTACTACTACGCCCCCGCCTGCGCCGTCATGAACAGCATGGTCCTAGTGTTCACTGAGCTGCCCACACTTACAATGAACGACATCAACCGCGTCGGTGGACTCACTCTGTTTGCGAACGCTGGTGTTGCCTTCCTCCTCAACGTTTCTGTTGTCTTCCTGGTATGTCTGACGATCTCGCGAATCTTTACATGCTAACAGTAGTTCAGATTGGCAAGACCTCTTCTCTCGTTCTTACCCTCTCCGGTGTACTCAAGGATATCCTCCTCGTTCTCGCGTCCATGTTTCTCTTCCGCGACCCCGTTACCCTTCTCCAGGCTTTCGGTTACAGCATCGCGCTTGGTGGCCTTGTCTACTACAAGCTGGGTGGAGATAAGCTGAAGGAGGCTCTTAGTGCGGGCAGCATGAAGTGGGCAGAGTTCGGTCAAACCCGCCCGGCACTCCGCAAGCTGATGGTCTTCGGCGCTGTCGCTGTCTCCATGTTCTTCATCCTCGGCAGCCTTGGGCCCCGCTATGCCCCTGATCAAACCGGCAAGATTTACAACGGTGTCCAGAACGGCATCGGCCATGTCCTTGGCGAGAAGGGTGTGTAAGAGTCCGCGACCAAGAGCGGAACTTGAGGACAAAAGCAGCACATTTGCTTCTACTTCTTTCTTGTTTTTCTATCCTCTATTTGGATTGGGTTCGGAACGGCTTAGGGATTGGTGTTTGAAAGCATAGACGAGCGGGTTCTTGCTGGCCCTGTGTACGAGATAGTGACGTTCAACTGCTCTTTCGTTTTCTCTGGTCTTCATTTTGGAGTTGAATCGCATGTCAAGGAGCACCAAGGGCAAATTGATGAAGCCATGTGCCGTATATAGCATATACATATATAGGAACTTCGCAATACCTGCCTGTGAAGAATTACGATCAGGCTACATGCTTATGAATCACTTGACAGTAATGAAATGTGAAGGTTGCTGCTTACAACAAGTGCGTCATGTCATATATTGAGCAGATATGTGAGTGTGTCGGCTCTGAGCAACGTTACGTTCAACACCGCATCACTTTTATATTGAAAGCCTAGTATTCATTGTACGACAAGGCACCTACGAGTATGACAGTGACATTGAAATCTCTGGGGTTCGAAGGATCTCAAATGCCTCCAAAGCCAGCCTCTCTCTGCACAGCACAGACAACAGCTATCTATTTACCCATGCTAGTAAGATACTGCTCCCACCCCTTCTCCAACAAATCGCCATCCTTGCGCATAACTTCCTTCTCATTCCCCTCCATCCACACCCTGAGCCTCTCCCTGACGACCTCGTCGCTCGCCCCGAGAATCCTAACTGCCAGCAGCGCCGCGTTGGTGCTGTTGTTGATGCCCACGGTAGCGACCGGCTCGCCCCGCGGCATCTGCGTCATCGACACCAGACTGTCCCAGCCGTCCATGTGCGTGGCTTTGACGGGGAGACCGATGACGGGCAGTGTCGTCCACGAAGCGCACATGCCGGGGAGATGGGCGGCGCCGCCTGCTGCGCCGATGATGACGCGGACAGAAGTCGAGGATGCGTTCTTGGAGAAGGTGCGTAGCCAGTCAGGCGTGCGGTGGGCGGAGGTGATGCGCGTTGTGAACGGGATGTCGAGCTTCTCGAGGATCTGCAGACCGGCTTTCAGGACGGGTAGGTCCGAGTCGGAGCCCATGATGACGGCGACGAGTGGCTCTTCTTTGGGGTCCTCGCTGCGCGGGCCAAGAGCTTTACCCTTTTGCTCGTCTACGAAGTCGATGAGCGGTTGGATCTTGCGCTCTGCCTCGCGGAGCGTAGGGCTTGTCAGGGTGATGTGACCCATCTTGCGCCCTGGTCGGGCGTCGCCTTTGCCGTAGAGGTGGACCTTGGCACCGGGGACTGTGTAGGCGCGCTGTGCCGTCTTTTCGTGGGAGTCTGGGCTCTGAGCGCCGAGGATGTTCAGCATGATAGAGGGTTCCTTAAGACGGAGATCCTCTTGGCTGATTGGGATGTCAAGGATCGCGCGAAGATGGGCCTCGTACTGTGACATGTCGCAGCCTTCGATGGTGTAATGGCCAGAGTTGTGTGGACGAGGTGCGATCTCGTTGATCAGGAGAGTGTCATCCTTTAATAGGAACATCTCCACGCCAAAGACACCCTTGCCTTCGAACGCAGCGATGGCTTTCTTAGCAAGATCCTGAGCACGCTGAGCAGTGGCTGTGGCGACATTGCGGGGAGGTGTGTATGTGAGCTTGCAGATACTGTCCTCATGGACGGTCTCCACGGTGGGAAAGGTAAGGACACCATCCTTCGTCTTGACAACCATCACGGCGAGCTCCATGCTGAAGTCCGCCCACTTTTCAGCGTACAGCGGGCGATTTCCAAGTGCTTTGATTGCTGCATCGATACCGTCCTCGTTTTTGACAACAAAGTTGCCCTTGCCATCGTACGCTTCTGTCTTGCTCTTGAGCATGTACGGGTATCCGTACGTAGCACCAACTTCTTTCAACCCCTCGGCTCCTTTCCCCTCCAGATCAATGCTCTCGGCAACATCGACTCCATGCTCTTTAAGGTGCTGCTTCTGTGCGTACTTGTCTTTGATGATGCGTAATGTCTTCCAGCTTGGCTCAACGACAACCTGCCCCGCTACTTCCTCAAGCATCTGAGTGTCAACATGCTCGATTTCGACAGTGACTACATCACACTTTTGCGCCAACTCCTTGACCTTGGCTGCGTCCTTGAAGGACCCCTCAATGTGGCCGTCATGTGCTGATATCTGCTTTGCTGGCGAGTTGTTGACGTCCAGGACATTCACCTGGATGTTGAGCCTGTTGGCCGCTTCAATGAGCATGCGGCCCAGCTGGCCACCGCCGAGTACGCCGACCTTGCGCTTGTCAGCCATCGTAAGTTGTGGTTACGGGTTGTGATAGTGAGTCGTAGAGGTGGTCAAGGTGATATGACTGCTTTGGGTAAGTACGAGGATCGGGGTAGTGTCGGAGCACAGGACTGGTTCAATGTGGGGTGCCAGAGAAAATTTAGTTTCCGATTCTTTCAACGAAAACGACGATCTTGAAATTGGTTGGGAGACTACGCAATTGTCCTACCGCAAAAGCAGGTCTCGAAAATTGTCGCTAAAGACTTCCTAAATCCTTAATCGGTGTCAAATTGGTACTACCACTTTGGAGGATACGGAACGCAGGCCCTGCGATATGATGGTACTGAACGCTAACATCACGCAACACGCGCGTCACTGTGGACATTGTGAATTCATGAGAAAATACCATGAGCCTCGAGTGCTCATTGGTGTGCGTCCATTGCATAATCGGACATTGAGTATCTTTTTGTGAACCAGCAAAGGGCTCATGCCAGTCATGATGCACGCCTCGTAAACCAGTTCCCATGACCGTGACCACGCCAGCAACCCAGAGAAATCGTTCCACCTCAAGCTCAAGCAATCGCTTAGACCTTGAAACCCCTGGACCTTCTGCGGCCACGAGCACGCTCGAACTTGCGGCCCTTGGACTCGACGTAGGGCTTCTTGTTGGAGTGAGGACCGAAGCCGAAGTGCTTGACGGACTCACGGGAGTTCTTGGGTCCACGGAGGAGCAGAGTGTTGGCACCAGTGGGGAAACGGGTGGCAACCTCGTCGATGGTGAGAACCTCACCACCAGCCTTCTCGATGCGGGCGCGGGCC
Source organism: Phoma sp. RAV-16-625 (assembly GCA_004335185.1). NCBI lineage: Eukaryota > Fungi > Ascomycota > Dothideomycetes > Pleosporales > Didymellaceae > Phoma > Phoma sp. RAV-16-625. Next base: position 22,525 of record SAUA01000122.1, read on the forward strand.
GAGGCGGTGAAGCGCATGGCAGCGACAGAGAGCTTGGGAAGGTCGAGGAGGCGGTTGTCGTCGGTGACGGTGCCGACAACGACAACGGTCTTGCCCTCGTTGGTCTTCGCGTTGGCCTTGTTGGCGGCGGTCGCGATGATCTTGGAGAGGGAGACGGGGGGGCGGTTGATCTTGGACATCATAAGACGGCGGAGGACAACCTTGTTGAAGGGCGCATCGGTGCGGCCTGTCTCGCTGTTAGCCCGCCAACTCGCTGCGCGCTCTTCGAAGGGGATACTTACGGGCAAGGAACTTGTACAGACGAACCAACAGCTTAACGTAGGGGTTGGTCGACTTAGGGACCTCTGTATACTCGTCAACCTCCGCTCTCGAATTTCATGTTTGCGTCCAGAGGACAGCTTCGCCAGCGCATTGCTGCGCCGACTCGACGGGGGTTCACATACTGCGGTGCCCGTCTCGAACATGGTGGCGGTCGAGATCAATTCCCATCTTGACTGATTTTGCTCGTGGTGTTGTCGGGGAGCTGTGGGTTAGTAACGACGATGGAAGTTCGACGAGTGCGAATTTCGAGAGTGTGGGCGCCCGGCGCTGTTAGCGGATTCCTTGGCGCACTTACCGCTTTCGCCGGCGAAGCCCAGAACGCACGTGACCCTTTCTCGTCTCTGCAGGTCATGCTCCACTTTACCTCGAACACCAACAGCTACTGACACTGTTACTTCCTGCGCTCGATCAGCTTTGCAGTCAGGTTTATCTTCGCAGTGAGTAACAATCCCCTCCAAGTATCGAAGCTACGTGGTAGATCTTACTCACTTAAGCGCCTTGTTTTCGACTGCTAGATACTATTCGACAATAAATAGACATCTGTACGCACTTCATCGCGATCACCATATTGCGTATTATGAACAGGCCCCGAGATTAAACACGCCCTTGTACCATATAGGTCGCTTCTGAGCAACTTTGATTCTTGCCCACGGATTTGTCGAATACACTGACTCATCTGCTCATCATCCCACGATTTCGAAGTCTCTTTGTAAAGCGAAAGCTCGTCGTAAGGTAATATTTCGGTATTTCAAACAGGGCGAACATGCAATAGCCGGCCATCGCTTTCTGATCATGTACAGGTGTTGGGGATGTAGTGGGGAAAGGAGAACAAAGACGCAATTGTTTTGCTATCTTCTGCGAGCCGCGGAGATACACATGGGGCATCAATTCTTCTTTTCACATCGGTCATCTCGGCGATATAGTTTCCAACACTTATCCAGGCAAGCTTGCGCTAGAATCCCACTTAGAAACGGGCGAAGCATATAGTGGCAAGAATTGCTTTACGTTTGTGGAGGCACGAGAAACATACTGTTCCTCTTTCTCTATCCGGAGGCAACATCATCCAACGACTTCCGTATCGCGGATCAAACCAACTATGTCCAGCTCCCGAAATTGGGAGCGGCAATATATTCTTCCCTGAGAAAGAAAAAGAACGATCATGTGTCTTGCGTTCTGCCATTCCAAATAATCGGGTTGGTTTTGCGGAGTAGAACAAGCTCTGTTCTCAATATTGTCTTTCATGTGTCGAATGCATGGAATGCAGTCGAAACAGAAACAAGACATGAAAGTGTCTGTTGGCAACTTGAAGACGAGACAGACGGCACGAACATGCGTGAGAGAATGACCATTTTCAGTGGCAGGAAGAGAACAATGATCAGAGCAGAAGCTCACTCGGTGTTTTGTAGGATGCAGAAAGCGCGGAAACACATACGTCTGCTTCTCCGCATTTTTGATGAAGGGAAAACATAAGGGCACAAACAGAGTGCAGTTAATGTGTAGTCTAAGTGTGCAGCGTTTTATATTGTGTACAATGCATTTTCAAGTGACCCACAGCGTCCCGGGTGCCGCCGTTTCGTTTGCCAGCAAGGCATAGAAGCATGATCTCAAAGCCAAGTTTCTCCTCCCACGTGTCTTGTATCCACACAGGCTGCCCTCGTTCAACCTATAAACTTCCCGCCGCAGTAGATACACACATCGCAAGCTTGAAACAGCACTCTTGAGAGCGTTACTGGAGGTTCTATCATTTCTTCTTGTACTTCCTGTGCCCGCACAAATTCCTCGCTCAAAAATGGCGTGCTGCAGATACCACAGTACTTGGTGATGCCCGGTGCTTGGATCGCCAATAGGCTTATACCGCACCGCGGGAACTGATGGCCGTTCGTGCACGTCGCTGTCGTCAAGTCGGTGAAAGGTATAGGTGCGGAGCAAAAGTCGCACTGATCGCTTACATCAACTGCAGAGTCAAGCCAGGACTCATTGGTAACTGTATCTTGGTCATGTGAGCTCGGAGCCGTGTTTTGGGGCGTAGTGTCAGTGACCATGACACCGCCATCCGTTTCAGAAGCGGGTCCTTCCGTCATGTCTTCTCTCTCGGCCAGACCCTCTTGCTCATCAGCTGCATCGGTCGCTGCTTTCGCAACCTCATCTGAGAAGAGAAGGTCATTAATAAGGATGACCAGTTGTTTGTGCTGTAATAAGATCTCCGCGCTGAATGGCGTCTGCGATAATGCGGAAGGTAACCTCTGCAGCGCTGTAGCGAGTCGGTAGGAAATGAGCGACCTTGGAAGCTCGTTCGAGGATGTGTCGTTGCAGGCATAAGACACCAATACGCTGTAACGGTCTCTTAATGTGTTCTCCTCAAACAGTGTGGCTGTCTTGAATTTCTTGACAAGCTCTTTCAAGTCGTTCGTTCCGATAGTTGTACTTGCGCCAATTTCAGAGGCAGTAATAGGCCCGTAGGCCTGTACCAGCTTATCTACGGCCTCTTCTGCGAATGCAGGTAACTGTTCAGCATCTTCAACAGTATTCTCCACTAGCTTCTTCAGTGTAAGAAGTAAGCCCTCTGCAGTTGTGTTTCGAGTTGGAAAACTCTCGCGGATCTTACTGTACTGCTGCAAGGTGCTAAGTGCAACAGTGCCGCGCCGATCTGCTGGAGGACCGTATTCAATCGAGTCTGAAGGATGCAGACTGTTGCAAACGGCGATGAAGTCTCCGAGCGGCGAAGGTGTGAGACCCCACACCTTTGTTTTGCTATGCCCTTTCAGATCGTTTTTGACGCTGAAAAGAACAAGGTTGTTCTCGATCTTTTCTTTCCAGTTGGGAGCTTTGACATTCGCTAGAGCGCCAGACGACTCTTCCAACACAGCAGTTGGAGATTGTACCGTCGACAGCAACGAGCTGAAATGCAAGCGAGGTGAGGGGTGTTTTTCACAGTCCCATACCACACCTGAAATCTGATCCCAACGACCGTCAAGATCGTGCGAGGTCCTATTCACGATGGACGCATCGTCGCCCGAAATAGTTAAGTAGATTAAGCCCGAGTTTGTGAACAGAGCCAGTATAAGCTTGCTGTCCTCGCCAATCTTTGGACACCATGATATAGGGCCACTATGTCGTAGGCTCATCTCAGCATACACAACTTCGGCACCCAACGTAACGCGATCATTACTGTGTATGACTAGCCGTCCGCACACTTTTTCGTTAGTGGCGTAGACAACAACAGAATGGTAGCAGTCGTGATGCATGAGCCATGGGCTCCAGGCGACGTGTGAAATGAATCTCTGCTGCTTCATCAGGTCATCGAAGAAGAGCGGGTCCGTAAATATGCAGTCTTCATCGAGTTCAAGTGACATGTGAGTAAGCACAGTGGCTTTCCAGCCCTGTGACGAACCAAGGGTTGACGTTGGTGAATCTACACCCAGAAACAGGAGCTGGTTGTCATCATTTGCTACGACAAGGTACTCCTGGCCGTACGATGTCTGGGTTCCCATCGTATTGAATGCGTTGGGCAGAGCCGGTGCCCATGCAAACGCTCGAATGCGGTTTCTTAGTCGGATTTGCTCCTCAGCACTGGAGGCGACGTGACTGGTCTGGGCCGTCACACCTTTAGAGAAGTAGTCGGTGAGAGCATCGTTTATCAGCAGTCTCCGGTTCCAGCTTGTCTCTGCTTGAAGCTTGCCTTCGGCTGACCAAATAGAGAGCACGAGGTTCGAGGTGAGCACCGCGAGAGCGCATCGCCGATGCTTAGCAAGACCGGACGGTGACCAGGCTATCGCAGTTGGCACACTTGGCGATATCTCTTCGCCGACTGAGTAATTGGACAAGGGCGCGGTGTCTTTGACCGGTAGTTCGTCGTTGGAGAACCAGGGTACTTGGAGTGGAACATGCTGCCACTGTGGGACCTCATTGTCCCGCTCGTAGGACACGGTGTTTGGGAACTGGTTCATTGTTAGCAATGGATTGATTGTAAATATCTCCTGCTTACCAGAAGTTCAACGCGTTCATCAGAAGCTAGCGCGATGATGTTGTCTTGCGACCAGTCAAGTGCGTCAACACAAGATGGCCAGCATCTCAGCTCCGTCACGTCTGCCATAGTTGCTGGTGATGTCCGATGGTCAAAGTTCTTGCGGTAAGATCCCGCATGGCGTCGAGTGAATAAAAGTGAATGTAGCTTGCGCGTGAGGTGTGGATCAACATACAACGTTCTCCTCAACGTCGTCGAGTCATGTTTCAAGTGCTTGTCTCACAGAATTGAGGTCGATTGCTCTCGTCTTGGTCAAGAGCTACAATCCAGAAGAATACATTCAGGGTCCAGATGGAGCGTTGCCTTTCTAGGCTAGCTGGCAGGCTTATCGATAGTTCGGCATGGAAAAAGTGAATTTTCCTCGTCGCTCACAACCCTTTGCCCCAGATTAACATTCTATCCAACATGGGGAAACGATCAATCTCTGAGGTCGGCGATACCGAGCTATCTAGGAAGAAGAGCAAGAAGGACAAGTCCGAGAAGTCCAAGAAGAGCGTTGTAGACGCGGTCGAGGCGAGCGGCGACAATGTAGACGCTTCAAAAGCTGAGCGCAAGGCCGCGAAGAAGGCGAAGAAGGAAGCAAAGGAAGCAAAGAAGGCCAAAAAGGTCGAGCCTGCCCCCGCAGCAGAGGAGGAGGACGACGCGGCCAAGGCGGCCAGGAAAGCTGCGCGCAAAGCAGAGAAGAAGAAGGCAAAGGAAGCAGCAAGCGCAGGCACCACAGCGCCTACCTCTGTCGCGACGTCCGCAGCTGCCTCCCGAGTTGAGTCCTCAGCTACAAGCCCCGAACCACCCACAGACGGCGAATACCAGGAAGACAAGGAGCTGTCGCGACTTCCCCAGTCCGAGATCGATGCCTTCCTGACCAAACATGTCGTAACAATCGACGATCCGAAGCCCGGGCACAAGTTGCGCCCGATTATAAACTTCAAATACCTGCCTATCAAGAACGAGGCTTTCGCCAAATTTACGACGCCCACTCCTATCCAGGCCGCGGTGTGGCCCTCTCTGTTCGCAGGGCGGGATGCAATTGGTGTGGCAGAGACAGGATCCGGCAAGACATTGGCATTTGGTGTACCTTGTGTGCGCTATATCCAGTCTCTGCCCAAGAACAAGCGCAGCGGCGTGAAGGCAGTTATTGTCTCGCCCACTCGCGAGCTGGCTGTCCAGATTCACGACCAGCTGGTCACCCTAGCCGGTCCTGCTGGACTTGGAGTTGTCTGCGTCTACGGAGGTGTGCCCAAGCCTCCCCAGATCGCGGCCTGCCGCACAGCGTCTATCGTTGTAGCCACACCTGGTCGTCTCAACGATCTGATTGGAGAAGGCTCTTGCGACCTCAGCAGTGCCGAGTATGTCGTGCTCGACGAGGCCGACCGCATGCTCGACAAGGGTTTCGAGGAACCCATCCGCCAGATCATCACACAGTGCCCCAAGAAGCGCCAGACGCTCATGTTCACCGCGACCTGGCCTCCTTCCGTGCGTGAGCTAGCATCCACCTTCATGGTCTCACCTGTGAAGATCACGATCGGCGACAACGTATCGGGCGAACTCCGCGCCAACATCCGCATCAAGCAGGAGGTTGAAGTTGTAGATCCCCGTGATAAGGAGCAGCGTCTGCTGCAGCTCCTCAGACAGTATCAATCCGGCAAGAACAAGGACGACCGTATTCTGGTCTTCTGTTTGTACAAGAAGGAGGCTATGCGCATTGAGCAGTTCATCCATAGGTCAGGCTTCAGAGTGGGTGGAATCCACGGCGATCTGAGCCAAGACAAGCGCACTGCGTCCTTGGCAGCCTTCAAGGAGGGCAAGGTCCCGCTGCTTGTAGCAACAGACGTGGCTGCGCGTGGTTTGGATATCCCAGCCGTGAAGGTCGTCATCAACGTCACCTTCCCCTTGACAGCTGAAGACTACGTGCACCGAATTGGGCGAACGGGTCGCGCGGGACAAGATGGTCTTGCCATCACTCTGTTCACCGAGCACGACAAGGGCCTATCTGGATCGTAAGTCCCATCTTAGTCTAAACTTACCATTATACACTAACCTTGCGTAGTCTCATCAATGTTCTCAAGGCAGCTAATCAGCCCGTACCAGAGGAGCTGATGAAGTTCGGCACTACCGTCAAGAAGAAGGGTCATGAGGCCTACGGTGCGTTCTACAAGGACACCGGCGACATGAAGGCAGCGACGAAGATCACGTTTGATTAGGCGGGTGAGGTCATCTTGCAGGTCGCCGTGAACCCCGTAGACATCGTTGATGTGCTGGCCTTGCAGTCGGCGATACAAGTATTTAGTCGCATTGCCCTGCAGCTCCGGGCGGGGATCGTTTTAGCATTTCCTAGCGGAGGCGTTTTGGCTCACCTCAAAAGTACCGAGTCAGACCGCTCTTGTTTGATTAGAAGGACATCTTGTCATAGGTATAGCATGATTCTGCCATAGTACTTGTGTCATGATCATACGATTCTACCATTTGAAGGTTGTGCCACCCAGATAATCGCCGTTTACACGTTGACCAGGGATGTCGCAATGACATGCGCATTATGAGCCTGCTCTCTTCAGCCTCTCGCGCATTCCAAATCCACGTGCCTAGTGCGTCCCACACCTCTGGTTGTAGGAACGCACCAGACATGCACCAGTGCTGCCTTGGACGTGGTGCTGCACCCTCTAACAGTTCACCTGCACGCGAGTTCCAATACCCTTCCCGCCGCTTACCTCGCTTTAGCAGCCTCTTCCTCACTAGGTCAGATTAACAGCACCCTGTCGCAGCGCCCGACCACGCCGTTCCCGCAGCCAAGACCGCCTCCACGCGGGTTTCTCGTGCGTCTGCAACACGCTGGCTGGGCTGGTACGGCTGGCTACGCATCCACGCCGCCTGTCCACGGCCTCTTACGCCTCCGCTAGGGCGACCTCGGGGAAGCGTGTGGGTGCCTCATGTGCGCAAGGGCTGGAAGCGCGGCGCTTGATTGGCCTTGATATATTTCCGCTTGTGGTCGCCGACTACCACATCGCCGACCGCTGACTGTATGGCCCTCCGAACGCGAAACTGCGAATCCTTCGTTGACCTCCAGGACGGCGAGCAGTGTGGAGGGGATCATATATATGATCGCAGAGCATGTATGTGTTCTAGGTCTTCCTTTTCATCTCGAGCTAGAATTTTTTTGATTTTGCTGTCCCTTTTTTTCTTCTCTTCTTCTTGCTTGTCTACCGGACTTTGACGATCGCATTCCTTGAAATAGAACCATCATCCCGTGCCAGACAAAGGTCGAGAAACAAGTGGCTTTTTCACTTGGCTCACAAACAAGCAAACACATACAACCCGTGCCGTCTTTGGGCTTTGCACTTCGACCTCGAAATCCTGCATCACCTTGCCGTCGCCTTCCCAAATCCTACAGTCGCCAACATGTGTAAGAAGGCAGCTTGCGACACATGCAGTACGTACCCACTAAATCTGCAGTCCCTGCGCGCCAGTTTCGGCAAACCTGCGTTCCCGCTCCCCAACGCACGCACGCACGTACGCACGCAACCCAGCTAACGGTCTTCCTTCACAGACAAAACAACCTGGTGGGGCTGCGGCAAGCACGTCTCAGGCGTCATGAGCCACGTACCCGCCTCGGAATGGTGCACATGCGCGCCCGGCGTCAAAGTCGACGACAAGACATATCCGCCCATGGGCACGCTTGCGGCTGCGTGACTAGACGGGGAGTGCGGAAGCTTGGGGTCCAGTCGGGAGAAGTATCTGTTTGGTATGATTCAAGGGTTGAATGGGGGACCGCATCCGAATCATCCTGTACCGGTGGCTAAGGGGAAGACATGACATGAGGAGTGGGTGGTGGTGGTGGTGGTTGCAAGATATGGTATGGTGTGGGGACACCTGCGGAATAGGGGAAAGAGGCGTGAAGAAGAAGAAGACCATACTGGACGGCAGCAGCTGCAGAAGACGAGGGCGGGAGACGATCTCATAAGCACATCACGGCGTCTTCTGGATACTTTTCGGCAAACGCATTTTGGCGTACTTTGGCAGCGTTGGATTCTTTTGCATTTTAGTACATGGAGGGATCACGAGAACCGATTGGGGTTCACGAAAGTGTTCAATAAGCAAGCGTATCGCTGCAGCATCCACATTTCAATATGAGAACATAACACTCTATCTTCGCCTGTCCAAACAAACCCAATCCAAGATGTGAACGCCAGTACCGTCTGCCCAAGGTATCATATCGTTCAAGTCATGAGAAACGCCACCGCAAAGTAGGAAAAGTACAACGACTCTAAGCCGTCGCCTGGACGACCTTGAAGCCCTCGGACAACATCTTCTGAATTTCTTCATCCTTGTGTTGGAGGAAGCCCAATGTATACTCGATATCTCTCCACTGCCGCTCGCTCTCAGCCCGTGGCAATCGAGAAGCAAGTTTGGCGGAGAGTTGTTTGGCTTGTTTCTCCTGTGCATAGTCAGTATACTGTTCATGTGGACGCTGAAACCTGCAAGGCAGCTTACCTTTTCGATATACCCAGCAAGATACTTGATGATTCGCTTAAAGGCATCTTCATCGAGCGCAGTATCAGCGCTGAGAGTACTAAACATGTCGACAAACTGGTTGTAGATAGCGTTGTCTTTCGTAGACAGTTCGCTGAAGAATTGACGCGCCATCTCAGTAATCTTCTTGTCGCTGTCCTCAATACATTTGGCCATCTCGGCCAGCTGGCCCTTGACCTTGACCTGACCCGCGAGGATAAGGAAGGTTAGTGTCTGGAGACATGTTCGCTTGACACTCGGGTCGCTGTCGTTAAGGCGGCGGTACAGGAACTCGGTATCTTGCTCGACCAAGTGATTGAAACAAACAGCCATATCACCAAGTGCAATGACCAAGTTGCTACGAACGACGGCGTCCTGGCTACGTTCGAGGATATTGAGCAGAAGGTTGAGGTTATCTTCGCAGTACTGCTGACTGACGCACATTAGCTTGCCTAGACATAGCGCAGCTTGAGCTTGTAACGTTGGGTGGTTGTACGAGGTATTGTTGGCGCAAATATCCGATACCAACGGACCAAAGTTGGCCAGGAGAGATTGCGGGCCAAACAATAGCTCTCGCTCACGGACGTGAGCGATGGCATCGGTGAAATCATCCTCGTTGGTCCCCGCCATGAGGTCGAGATCATCGACTTCAGCCTCCGGCGCAGGCGTCGGATCCTTAGCAGCACCTCTCTTGCGTCCCTTCTTCAATGGCGTTGGCTCAGGAGCCAAAGACTTCCGAGGTGCCGCCTTCTTGTCCTTCTCCTTTTCAGCCTTGCGTCGCTTGAACTCGAGTTCGCATATTTCCAGATGGACAATCTGCTTTATGGCTACATGTCCAACGATGAACAGGAGCTGCGATAGTGCTAAAGCCGAATTCTGTTTCTTTGGCTGCGGGGCGTCGAGAGCAGGTGCGTCTGGCATCTCCTCGTCTACATCCATGGGATCTGAGCCATCTCCTTTCGGGCCAGAACTTGAGGTTGGACGAGAAGGTGCTTTCGGCGAAAATACACGCTTGGCCACCTGTCTGATAATTTCCGAGCAAAGTACATCTGGATGTCTCGAAAGCACATAAATTGCACTGATCGCTTGATCGGCGACTCCGAACCAGTCCTTGCTGTCAGATTCCAGTTCGCACATCGCAGCTAGCCTTACCAAAACAGCGTGGTCATTTGGGAGTTTGACGGCCGGGGCTTGAGCTTCACCGGCCTGCTTGCCGGGAGGTGCACTGATTCGGCGCAGGGCAACGCAGGTGTACCGAGCTAATCCAAAGTCACGGCGACCAAATTTACCCAGACCAATTCGCAAACATGTCTCCATCTCTTGCACAATGATATCTGGTGATGAAAGTGCCAGCATGCCTAGGACGATGATGGCACCTCGGCGCTGCCTCATGGAGATGTCTTTCTTCTGATAACCGTAGATTGCCCAAAGTTTTTCGATGACCAGGCTGTTAACCAAGCCTTGCTTCATCATAGTACTGAGAAGTTGCTCGAGAGAAATGAGTTCGGCCGGTGTCGTGTCAAAGGTCAGACTGATCATGCCACGAGTGATGTAGTTGGCAGCTTGGTTCGCATCACAGCCTGGAGGCGCATTGAAGAACAAGCCCTTGTAGCAGTCAATGAGGTGCGCTTGAACGCCCTTGCCCTCATCGCTGTTGCCCTTGGTCCAGATGAGCCGAAGCATTCTTTTGATACCGAGTCTTGCGTTCGCGACCTTGTACGCATCGATGGTAGTGAAAAAGTCCATGGCCTCGATAACTTCGCTCTTGTTTTTCGAAGAGAGCAGCTGCATCACCTGCTCGGCCGCATCATTGATGACTTCGATGAACCGCAGTGCTTGCCGAACGAAGGAGCGTGCCTTGTTGAACTTTTCTAGTTCCTGGACGGTCTCAGCATCCTTTTGCAACTTGGCAACTAAAGCAGCTTGCTCCTCCTCGTTCATCTCGGCCGGATCTTTAGTGGCACCGGCGTCGGCCCGAGTTGCGTCAAGTAGCATCGACTCGTCGACTTCGCCTGGCGCACGCTCTTGCAATTCTTCCGGAGGCTTCAGTGCGGCGATGTTCGCATCGATTCCCTCAAGTCCCTGCTCCCAGCTCTCCGTTGACAGCAGACCGTTGTACATTGCCGAGAAGGGATGTGTTTCGACGAGTTTCGAGAGCAGCTTAATGGCGTTTCGACGTACGTTGCTGCTTTTGTCTCTGAGGCTCTGTTCGGAGAAGTCTGCAGCCATCTGTCGGCGCTTGCGTCCTTGTTTCGAACTCATGTGGGGGAGGTCACAAAGCTTGACGTAGACTTGCATCACGCGGCACCGACAGTAAGGGTTGATGTCCAGGAAACGCTGTTCCAGCACGTCGAAAAAGATGTCGATGTTTCTTTTGTGGGCCTCGCTGCGATCATCTTGGCTCAGCTTGCTGAGCATGTTGATCAGGTTGCCACAAACTTCGATCATAGCGCATCGAAGAGTATAAGCTTCGCTGTCGAGGAGGTTGTTGAGCAGTGCTCCTTGCTTGATGATGAGGTTTGGCAACAACTCGGAGATTTTGATCAGGAATGTCGACACAGATTTGGGGCCTTTCAGATCTGTAGCGCTGTACTCTTTCGTACTGATGTCCTTGAGCACGTCTTCGGCTAGTTGCGAGTAATCGTATGCGTCGGCAAGGGTGTGCAGGAACTCGGCCATGGGCTCGGACAGGTGTTCGAAGTAGGTGAGGCATTGGTTGATCGATGTCTGCGCGGTGTATGCGTGGCCGTGGTGCTTGACGGCAATGCAGAGGACACGGAAGCAGTGGTTGCGTATGGCGGCATTCTTCACTCTTGCCTCGTTCTCCAAGATATGGTAGACGGGCTTGGTGAAGAGGCCAATAAAGGTGTCTCGTTCTGACGTGGTGACGAAAATGCGTCCCAGCTTGAGCTTCAAGACCTTGCTGACCCTATCCAGCGCCGTCTCGAGCTGTGCCGCTGCGTCCCATGTACCGTCCTTGCTCGAACCCGCCTTAGACTTGCCCGTCTTGCCCCGCCCTCTCGCTGCGGGGGCTGATGCCGACTTCTCAAGCGCTCTTGTTTCGACTGCGGATATGGTCCACCGGAACAGGAAAGCGTACATTTCGAGGAGGATCTTGTGGTGCGGGATTACATCTTGGTCTTCGGCTTCAAGGTCGGCGTGCACGAGGTCGGCTTGGGTGGAAAGCGCCGAGACGATGAGATCGAGTATCTTGCCGAGGGCGGCTGGTGGTATCTGTGCCGAGTTCCTAGATTGGACGGTAAGGTTAGATTCATGCGCTCTTGTTTGTTGCTTGCACAGGCGGGGCGGGCTGGAACACACTTGAGGAGGAACTGGAGTGTGTCGAAGACGGAGCTGCGCGTGATGGCATCTGGACTCTCCGCTACGGCGTCAACCACCGGATTCAGCTCGCTGTTGATCAACGCCAGCGACGACAGCGCTTCTGGGTCATCTTCGCACTCTTGCAGGGCCCGAGGTGCCTCGGGCGCTGGAATCGTTGCGGGATCGCTGTCGAACAGCGTGATCGCCTCGTTGATGTCGAAATCAACGCGCGCCTCCATAATGCCCAGAATCGCGTCAAGAGGAAAGAAACAAAAGTGAAAACGACAATGCGCGGCGACACGGCGTCGTCGGGGGCGTGTTGTTTGCGAGCACGAAAAGCAAACAAAGCAGATGCGGGCCGCCGCCGCACAGAAGGCGCGTATGTTTGTCTTTAGCCGTATTGGGCCTAATGTGATGGCTTCGGTCGCGTCTTTACGCAAACCCGCAGCACTGATGCTCCCACACGCACAACACTACCCAACTTCTACCGCACTCCACCATGGCGAAGGCTCGAGTGTCGCTGCAGCGCCATGCAGAGCAGATCAACGTGCATGAAGATGACCAGAACGAGGAGGAGGTCCACTCAGAACTAGGCGAAAGCATGGATCCCCTCGATGAAAGCGGGCACACGGTCGACAGCAGTGACGAAGAGATCGAAGATGCCGTCGCCGAAGACATGTCACGTTTTGAGGAGACATTTGTCGGCATCAACAAACGGTTTCGACTGATCAACCGCATCGGCGAAGGTAAGTCTTCAGGCCGTTAGCTTGCTGTATGCAGGGTCACGTGGAGGGCTCACAATATCCTGCAGGAACCTTCTCGACCGTCTACAAAGCCGAGGATCTGGAGTACAACAAATTCGATAATAGCTGGGACATTGAGGAGCGCGAGAATAAGAAATGGTCATCACCTGGATCCCGGAAACGATCCAAGCGACCTCACTACGTTGCTATCAAGAAGATCTACGTCACAAGCAGTCCTATCCGGATATTCAACGAGCTTGAGCTACTGTACGACTTAAGAGACTCAGACTCGGTCTGTCCACTTATCACCGCCTTCCGCCATCTGGACCAAGTGGTTGCTGTGCTTCCTTACTTCCAGCATCGCGACTTCCGGGACTACTACAGGGACATGAAGATCTCTGAGATGCGTCTCTACTACCGGAGCATGTTTACGGCACTTCGAGCGGTACACCAGAAGAAGATCATCCACCGCGACGTCAAGCCAACCAACTTCCTTTACAACCCTGCGTTGCAGCGCGGCGTTCTTGTCGACTTCGGCCTGGCAGAGCGTGAGGGCACAGACTGGCACCCATGCGCGTGCCACTTGTCAGACGAGGACCGCCGCCACAGAGTGACCCACAGCGTGTATGCGCAGACACAGTCGTCCGGCCACAACACGTCCAGCTACCCTAAGAACGACACACGAAACAGCCGTCGAGCGAACCGAGCGGGTACTCGTGGATTCCGTGCCCCGGAAGTGCTGCTCAAATGCACACAGCAGACGTGCTCTATTGACATGTGGAGTGTAGGTGTCATCTTACTAACGATGCTCTCTCGTCGCTTTCCCTTCTTCCACAGCGCAGACGACATTGACGCACTGCTGGAGATCACCACCATTTTTGGTCGCAAGAAGATGCGCGAAACTTCCCTGCTACACGGCCAGGTTTTCGAAACCAACATTCCTAGTTACAGTGAGAGCGGTCACAGCTTGGAAAAGATCATCCTCTGGTGCACGGGGAGGACTGGCGACAAGACAGCGCCAAAGAAGGAGCTGGAAGAGGACGAAAAGGAGGCCGTACAGTTCTTGCATCGCTTGCTGGAGTGCAACCCTGCCAAACGTATAACCGCCGACGAGGCTCTTGGACACCCCTTCCTTGCAAAGGCCCACGATGACGTCGAGGTGGACGATGACATGGTCGACCTCGTTGACGCGTAGAACGGCCGACGACGATGACGCAGTTACGATATGATCAATGCATGGAAGGCGTTTTAGCACGGCACGGTTCGCCTGAAGCATGGTACTTGGAGTTTTGTTTTTGGCCATCTGGGGACGGCAGGCGGATGACTTATTGTGATACCCTTCCACCTTGTATACTACGGCTGCTCAAAAGCATTGCCCAAGAGGATAATACAAATACAAGGAACATGACAATCAAACCCCGCCCAAATGCTGGCTTATGATACAACTGCAGCCAGCTGTCTGGTGTACTGCAGAAAACACACGATGTCCTAGACCGTAATGCGACGCGTCTGCAAGCTTACACCACCTGCTTCTTCGCGCTCTCGGCCCTTTCCGCAGCATGCCTCTCCGCTCTGCTCTTGACCTTCTCGGCCTTCCTCCTCTCCCGCTTCGTCTCCGTCTGTCCACCCTGCCCACGATGCGCCTCCTTTCCACCCCTGTTCGCCGCCCTTGTCTTCTCAGTCTCCTCGTGCACGCGCAGCTTCTCCACAGCCTCTTCCAAGGTGGGGATCCTGACGCCCTGCTTGGCGGCCAGGGCCAGCCTCTGCACACTCGCTTCTCTCCCCCTCTGTGCGGCCCTCACGTCCTTCAATAGCCTCTCTTGCGTCCTCAGCGTATCCAGCTCGTCCGCGTTGAGCACGCGCGGCCTGTTCTCCACAGGCTCGCCAAAGGGCGCAACAATGGCCGTCACGACGTGTCTGATGGTGGAGGATGTGCGATGGCCCGAAGTGATGCGGACGACGTCACCCTCGACAAGCGAGTTGTTGGGGTCCGAGACGGTGTAGTGCTTGTGCGAGGGGAAGTGCTTGCGGAACGTCTTGTTCCATTCTTGTCCAGCGATGCGGACCTTGACTGCGCGGGACATCTTGCCGGCCGAGACAACGACGCCGACTTTCTGGCTGGTGACGTATTGCTGCACGAGGGGCGCGACGGTGGTGGCTTTTGTCGCCATGGTGGATGGTGGATGGTGGATGGCTACGGGGGTGGTGCGGTTTGAGACGACGGTGGTGAGCGTTGAGGTTGTGGGTGCACTGGACACGGCGAGTATGTGCGGATGGGGGTGACGACAAGCGAATGCGTCCGGGACGAGTGTGTTTGTGTGATTCCAGGTGGGCTGGGCGTCGCTGCCGCAATTGATGCACGCGGAGATGCTGCCTCTCTCCGCAAAAAGTTGACGCGCGAAGTCGAGTCCTTAGTCATCCATCTCTGGCCGCGCATCCTGGCTCCGATTGGACGAGTTGATGGTATCGTGTCCAGAGCTCCAGTGATTACAGCTTCAAGTTTCACTTTGCTGCGGTCCTTTCCCCCACCTTTCGCTCGCACTGCGCTTGCTTTGGCAGTCTTTCGCTGCGTTTCATGTAGCTGCTTCTGCATTCATATTTCCTTCGGTTCTTTCTGCTCGAATCACATCTACAATCAGGCACGGTCTTGGTGTCCCTTTATAGTGCAACATGTTCATACGCATAGCGCAATTGGCGCTGCTCCTGTGCTTCGCACTGCTGGTACTCGGAGCAGAGGACTACTACAAGGTAAGCCAAGTTGGTAGCTGACATTGTTCCTCGGCGCTCCCATGTACCTTTCACGTCGTACTTGTTCACTGACTCTGCATGCTGTAGCTACTAGGGCTGAAGAAAGATGCCTCCGAGCGCGAGCTCAAGAAGGCATACCGCACTCTGAGCAAGAAGTTCCACCCCGACAAGAATCCGTATGTGGAGAACCCCGCCCAACCATCCCTTCCAAGAACCTCGCTAACACATGTCAGTGGAGATGAAAGCGCAAACCAAAAGTTTGTCGCAGTCGCGGAAGCCTATGATGTCCTCAGCGTCGAAGAAACCCGCAAGATCTACGACCAATATGGCCACGACGGTATCGAGCAACACAAGAAGGGTAACGGCCCCGGCCAGCGCCACGACCCCTTCGATCTCTTCTCACGCTTCTTCGGCGGCTCAGGCCATTTTGGACACCACGGCGGAGAGCGACGAGGCCCCAACATGGAAGTCCGTGTCGCCATCCCTCTTCGCGACTTCTACAACGCACGCAAGACCGAGTTCACAATCGAGAAGCAGGCCATCTGCTCTGCATGTGAGGGATCCGGCTCAGCAGACGGACACGTCGAGACCTGCGACACCTGTGGCGGGCGTGGTGCAGTTATTAGACGCCAGCAACTCGCGCCAGGGCTCTTCCAGCAAGTCCAGATGCAGTGCGACGCATGCAACGGCAAGGGCAAGACGATCAAAAACCCATGCCCCATCTGCCATGGCAGCAGGGTCGTTCGCGAATCCGAGACTCATGAGCTCGACATCGAGAAGGGTATGCCAAATGGTGTACGCATCACATACGAGAACGAAGCAGACGAAAGTCCCGATTACGTCGCTGGAGATCTAATCGTGCACCTTGTTGAAGCGGACGCATCACTCGGCGCACAAGACCACGAACGCACAGATGGCACCTTCTTCCGCCGTCGCGGTCCTGATCTGTTCTGGCGCGAAGTGCTCTCGTTGAGAGAAGCGTGGATGGGCGACTGGACCCGCAATGTCACACATCTTGACGGACACATTGTCAAACTATCCCGCAAGCGCGGTGAAGTCGTGCAACCCAACACCGTCGAGATTCTGAAGGAGGAGGGCATGCCAGTCTGGCACCAGCAGCTTGAGAACAACGATGGGCTGCAGTATGGCAACCTCCATGTTGAATATGTGGTTGTGCTACCGGATCAAATGGAAAAGGGCATGGAGAAGGACTTCTGGGGCGTGTGGGATAAGTACAGAAAGAAGAGCGGCGTTGTCCTGGACAAAGCGTTGAACAGACCAGAGGGAGAAATCAAGATGCCGGATGCTGATGGGCACGATGAACTATAGAAAAGGGCGGATGGTGTTTGCATGTTATGGATACCCGTGGACGAAGAGGAGTCGTGGAGTTGGTGTCTGTACTGACATACTTTGAATGCATAGAGCGGAGAAGTCCCAGTAACTATCTCATGACATTGACATCCGTCAAGGCAGACATCGCTTGACCGATCATAGCTACGTCTCAACATTGAATCTTGAAAGGTGGTGGTCAGCACACTCTATGTCATGAGGCTCAACTACAGTTTCGGAACAGACGTGCCGATCCATGTTCTCAGCTGACTCTGCATCCTCACCTGCGCTCACTAAAATGACCTCCGCCCCCACACTGCGCCATCACGAAGCTGCAAGGCCTCCACCGATGATCACTATGGCGTTCGTATCTAGCCTTACGCAATTTATATACCTAGCAACCAGGGCCAGGCAGCATCAATCAATGCATTTCCCCAGTCGTTGTTTGCTGCTTCCTGCGTTGCAGTCGCTCCTGTTGTTTGCTTCGCGTACGACCAGACTTGTTTGACTAATAAATGGAAGAGCATCGACGACAAACCTCACTAATACTCTAGCGCCATCATGAGTACTCTCAAGCGTTCGAGGAGTGATCCTCCGCCGCCTATTACCATCGAAGATACAGCGAGTGGGGCACCTCCACAGCCGTCACCTTCGCCCACTGCAGGTAAGCGCAACATGTACTGAGTCGTGAATTTGCTCTGGAGGAGATTGAAGAATATGACTGGAAGCGGTTCCTTAGATGGACTGCTCCGGAGTTTAGCAAGTGATTAAGGGGGCGTCGTGATCCACGTCTAACCACTGAACAGAGCGAGCCAGGACCTTTGATGTACGACCCACATACCAGCGTGAGGAGTCGCAACCTACCGTTCGCCAGCATCGCAACAGCACGTTCGGGCACAGACGCAAGCACAGTCCAAATCTACAGTGGCACGAAGAATGGACGGACGAAAGCTGGAAGCACGGCCGTGTGTTGCTGATTGATTACGTTGGAAAGGAACACGCCCCAGAAGGCAAGAGAAAAGTCGTCAGTAAAGAGTTTTGCGATGTGGATAGCTTACGGAGGTTCTACCGGAAGAAAGACGTCTCGGATGAGGCTGCGCTTCGAGTCATCCATGTACAGAATGCACCTTGGGCGACGCGCTTCCTGTTGGGCAAGTTCAATATCGATGGAAGCCATGATCTTGTGGGCACAACCTTTGGGAAGTGGGCGCAGTATGAGCGGCCTCTGGTACGCAACAATAAGCCTGTCCCAAATGGAAGGACCTTTCGAGCGCAGCGCGATCCATGGAGAGGCATCAGTCGCGCTTCATTCAGTTGCGACTATCTGAAGCACTTTCCCAGAGGGAAGGTTCCAAAGCCGAAGAAAGGCACGAAGATGATGGAGCTTAACGGCTACGATTCGGACGATCAGCCTTGTTATGCCTACGATGCACTCGTGCAGCGCCTCTCCGTTTACGTACAGTTGAGCAACGGCACGCCAGGGTCGGCAACTGATCCAGACATACCCAACCCCTACAACGAGGAAGAGTTCGAGGACTACAAGCGCTTGAAGAAGTCGTATGGAGATGTAAATGCGAACGAACACAGAGAAAAGTACATTCCCAAACTCAACACCCTCGACAACGGCAGTACCATCATTGTCTTCGAGAGCTCACAGTCTGGTGGTGTTAAGGACACGCTGATTGGCGCTCGGCAAGAAATCGAATCTCGCTGGCGGCGACTGACCTTCTACCTTTCACGTGAGGAAACATCATCCGATGAAGCACTAACAGTTGAATGTATGGACTACATCCTCAAAGACATCTTCAAGGCCCTCGCCTACAACTGGGACCGGTTCCTCGCCACATGTGAGACGCACGTTGGTATCCTGGAGGACAAGATCTACGAAAACCCCGCCGACGAGTCCCGCGATCAGGAGCTCTGGAGCAACAGCGCTCTATGGCTCAAGGTGGAGCGCTTGATCTGGAAACACCTGGATATGGTCAAGGACATGCGCACGTATTTGCACGAACTCGCATCAGGCGACCCAAAAGAAGACGAGGAATGGCTGGGCAATACCCCGACTGAGCTCGAACGTCTCACCAAGCAATGGGAGCGCGATATTATAGGGCCAACCACTGCGCTCGCAGATTTGATGTACAAGAGTGTAGGCATCCGCGACGCTCGACACTCCCTGCAGCTCGGCCTCTCTATGTGGCGCCTGAGCTGGATCACATTCATCTTCCTACCACTGACCTTTGTATGCGGCTTCTTCGGCATGAATGTAGATACTTTCGAGTCGAACCCGTCGATCAAATGGTTCTTTATTACCGCTATACCGGTTCTGTTCACCGTCCTCGTGCTTTGGTATGGTGTCAAACACTCGCTCTCCACCCAGCGCCAGAACCCGCTCCGCAGAGGCGTCTACGAATCTTTGTATTACGATCTGGCAGTCCACTATCCGCATTTGTGGACCAGACGTGGGCCTAGGAGCGGACTGACATTCGTCGGCACATGGGGATTAATCAAGTGGCGCCTTGTAACCCGTTGGTTCGGCGGCGACAAATTACAGCGTAAGGGCGACTACAATCCAGCAGTCGATGAGTTTGGGACGTGGAGTCGCATCAAGCGGTATCTCGCGAGAAGATGGCTTCCCGAGCTCCGCATCGTCGTCGCAGATACACTGCCGCAAAACCAAGCGCCGGGTGAGGAGCGACTGGAGAGTGTGGCAAGCTTCAGCAAAGATCTAGGTGCCGTTGCTGAGCTGATGAGTATCGCGACGCCTGTCGCGCTCGCTGAGATCGAACCTACCGCGGCGAGTCGCCTGCAGAGACGGATTCCGGCCGAACGACTGAAGAGCTTGAGCCCGACGAGGAGCCGTAGGAGTGGGAGTGGGAGACCGAGTAGCGATGGCGCGGGGAGTGGGATCATGATTGACGAGCGGGGTGCTAGCGAGGATGAGCGCAGTGGCGAGGAGGAGAGAGACTGGGAGATGGAGAGAGCAAGGCAGAGACGGACGAGGTTGGATGTGCCGTTTGAAAACGGGCGGTTGACATGAAGAACCTGGTGGTAGATAAAATTCACCAGATAGATCCTCTATGTCAAAGTCCGACATCGATTCGATTCGCTCATGCCCACTATTCTTTAAATCATCACACAGAAAGACACATGGTCAGACCATCAAAACACTCAATTGCACCGACTTCAACAAGCAGAGACAGCACCTACTACCAACCTGCACTCTAGTCAGCACTCCATCGCGCACCTCACAAAACCAACACACACCAGCCACCCCCAACCCACAATTCCAATCAGAGCTATCTTAGTCTCGCGCATCAAGCCCACCTCCCCCTGGTTCTTCCCTACGCACCACCCATCCGGGCTAGCAAGCATGCTAACCACGAGATAGAGCACGTTTTGGGCAGGGAAAGGCATCTGGCTCTCGGGTCAAGTGTATGGGGAAGTCTCGCTGGTGGTTCAGACCAGCGGGGTTCCGTTCATCATGGGAGTTGTGGGTAGAGAGGGCGGGGGGAAGAAGGGGAGATGGGACGTACGGGTTCTGGGGTTTGTGCGAAGGGTTGGTGTCGTGGTTGTTGCGTGGGTGGGAGTCGGGGGATGGATGGGGATGGGGGATTGGGGATGGTGGATTAGTCAGCTGGTTAGCGTTGGCACGTCCTTTACTGTGGGAAAGAGGTGTTTTATACAAAACAATAATTCGAATTTCGCGAATTTTTTGAGAATTTCTGAGAGGCATTTCTGTCGTGTTTCCGTTGGGTTGAGATTTTTATTTGGGTGTATAATACAGGCTCTGTTAGCTATGTTCATTTATTAGACACATGTGCTGAACATTCCCTTCTAAGCTACCCTGCTATCCCCAGGTGGAAGACATAGCTGTATCGCGCCTAGCCGCTGTTTTCGATGCCGGTTCGTCTGTATCTTCTTGGATTGTAAGGATAAAGTCCGCACTTGTCCACTCGATATACTGTGCCAGCTTGCCGGCTTCTGGCCGCTCATCAGCTTTCATCTTCAGCGCCATTTCGAGGTAGTTGTTCAGTGCATTTGAATACGTCGGAGTTGGCCTTTTTCTGCGGTTGTCCTGTGGTTGATCGCCAATTGCTAGGTTGATGGGAACTGCCTCCCGAGCCGCTTCTCCAGCCCACCAAAGTGCTTGGGCAGACTTGGTTAAATCGCCGTGGTATGGCTTTTTGCCAGCATTTTCATCAAGCCACTTTTTCTTCGTCGCTCGAGGGCATTCGGTTGGAAGGAAGCCGTGGGCGAGATAATGCACCACTGCTCCAACGGCCCAGATATCGCTTGCTGGGGAGCAGATTCTCGCGTCCCAGGTCAATTCTGGTGCCCAGTACGCCGGAGTTCCTGCAAAGTTAAAGTCGCTTGCGGCTTTCGAATTGTAGTACGCTGCCATGCCAAAGTCGCTGAGCTTGATGGTGATTCCAGAGAAATCGTCGTTTGACCCTAGACTCCTCACCAGAATGTTTTCGAGCTTGATGTCGCGGTGTATTATGAGACGCCAGAGAACTGCCTCGCTCGGGTTCTTGCAACCCATGCCTTCGTGCAGGAAAGCGGTTGCGTTTGCTAGTTGGCTGAAGATGGACCACATGAAGGCTTCTGAAAACGCGCCTTTATTGATAGGCACCGCGTTATTCCAGTAGAAGCTGTGCAGATCGCCAACCGGACAATGCTCCAGAATGATACAGCAGTCCTCCAATGTTGGCTGCTTATCGAAGAAAGCAAGAAATCTGATCGTGGAGTTGTTTTCGGGGAAGTCTTTCAGGAATTCAAGCTCGCGTGGTTGAACTCCTTCTTCCCGCTTCAAGACTTTTACAGCAAGCAAGACGCCAGTTCGCTTGTTCGCCCACTCTTGAACCTCCCCTTCTGCACCCTTTTGCAGTTTCTTGACGAAGGTGTGGCTTTTCGGAAAACAATCGGCCGTCTTGGAGAATTTGTTACTGTTGCGGTGCACATGGTAATCAAAGTGCGTGAGAGGCATGTACCGCTTGCGTGGCCGCGGTTGTGTACGCAAAGCATACTGGTTTGAAGTAGTGGATGGGGATGGTTTGCTGGAATAATTCCCCATAGTGGTGGTAGAGGTAACGCAGACAGTGATGGTATGGCGATGCTTTCACTTGCGCAGTCTTGCATGGGCATTTCACTGTGCGCAAACTTGGCTCATCCCAACCTTGGAACCGATGCCGAAATATTGAATCCGAAGTTTCGAGCAACCTCTTCGAGCTAGGTCATTTTTTGCACCTCTGCATGATTTTGTTGCAGGTTCATCGTCACTGGAGCCCGAATCTGGAGCTCCTACTTCCTGGTTCCAGTTGCTGACCCAACCTTCACATCGTCACTAGTGTTTACGATTGTGTAAGATGTCGTAAATGGCAACATCCAGTTCGAAATAAGAAAGGAGAAACGCTATATGAGCTGCAACGCGCTACCTCGTAATATCTTTACCTACCCAAGAGCTCTTTGCCCTGGTGATCATCACCAAGGTCACGTCTGGCTCTGCAGTACCTCATAAAGAAAGTAAAGTCAGCAAGTCAACGAAAAGATCTCGTCAGAAATTCCGTCCCCCTACTTGGAGGCTGTTGGCTTTGCTTCGCTCATCTTCGTTAGAAGTAAAGCGGCATGCAGTCGGATACAGCGAATCGCAAACGCGTATTCCACGACAGCCATACTACGTGTAGCATCAGAGTCTACAGCGCACTTTCTCAGGATTGAACGTTGTAACGTCAGATATCATGTGCGACATGAAGTCAGATTTGAAGCGTAGTATCTTATATTACGTTGAGACACCAGTATGTCTTTGACGTACCCGACGTGCTGTCCTCGTGCTGGCAAAACGCATCATCACCGTATCTCCAAGTGCACATAAGTCCTGATAGCCAACTCAACTTCGTGAACGTGTGAATACTCCTGCTACCCCCTCATAGTCTAAGCTCCTGACACAGCCAACTGAAGCACACGCACCACGTCCTCCATCTACTTCTGGAACCCGCAGTACTACTCCTCACAACCCACCCCATCTGAAATGTAAAAAGCCGCAGTATTTGACCAGATCCATTATCTGCTCGCGAGACTGTCCATCTCAAACTATGGGGAGTTCAACATCTATAACCCCCACACTAACACACTCCACCAAGCATACCCACACCCACCCACCACTCCCTCTCCCTATACCAGCACAGACAAATACACAGAACTCGACACTACCACAACCGCCCCCGCTCTGAACTGTATCCTAACAAATGAAGAGTCAACTTACCTCGCATACCTAAAGACAGCTAGGTACAACTCAGCCTTCAAACTGCTCCAAGCGCAGCGCAAAGCAGATCTCGAAACCGCGAAGCTGAAGAATCTAGATGCGGAGGTCTCTACCTTGCAGTACATTCGCGAGTGTAAAGGTAGCAGCGGGACGTACAGCCATCCTTACAGCCACAGACACAGACACAAGAATCCTTCTTCAACGGGCGATCAAGCACCACAAAACAGCAACACAAACGTCCCGGATTTCATGGCGCAGTACCTGCCGTGTCTAGACGCGGCGTTGTGTCCGCCGGTCGATCCAGCAGGCAGCAGGCGTTGCGTGGTGGGGAGACCGGTAGGGAAGATTTTGCGGCCGAGTGATGGGCGGATCTACACTATTGGGCGGTGCGATAAACATGAAGATGAAAAGGTGTTTGATGAGAATATGCTTGTGCATGTAGGTAGAGGGGGGGCTTTTATAGGGGGAGAGATCATGTATGGAAGTGTTCGGGAGAGGCGACGCGAGGGCCCAGGAATCGCGCGTTATAAGGGTCTGGTCTTAAGTTGATGACTGATATGTCGTTTATTATGGTGTCTCTCTATCTTCTACATCGCTGTGCTTTGATGCTCGAACGTACCATTGGCGCCTCGTCACTGTAGTGTGCTCCTCCTTCTCGAATAGGTCGCAATCTGCACACCTTGGAGTACAAATCCGCGCTCACTGCGCTGCGAATAGTGTACAAACGCGCTTTATCCGAAAGCAAGAAATTGTAAACAAGCAAACACCGGGGTATAGGATACTTTCCCCATCCGCCATGAACGCCAGTACATGCAAACCATGCACCACATGAAAAAATTCGCTTCGCTTGTAGATGCCGAATGCAAAGGCTGTTGAATGGAAATCGGCGGCAAAGGAGTGGGCCAGCCAGGGCCGGGAAGGAGGGAGGGACGGGGGAGGAGGTATGATTGCGTATTGGAATACCTCAGGTATCCAAGAGATAGGTTCGTTTTGTGAGAGCCTATCTCCAAACCGGTCTATCGCCTGCACTTGACTGTCTTCCATTGATCCCGAGACTTGACTGGCGGCCAGTAACACCAAGACTGGATAGACGGCCGCTGACGCGGCTTGATCGTCCATCACCGACCCTGCTCTTCCGGCCTTCTTCAGTGTTGCCAAGCCTGCTGGTAGCGCGAGCAGGTGTTGAAGCAGGAGTCTGGTTGGACGCTGACGTAGTGCGTGGCTTAGGCGTGGGCAAAAGACTGGTGCGACGGCTGTTCATCGCACTCGCTGGACGTGCAGCGCGACGAGAAATCGGGCTGTCTTCGGTGGGAGGGCTGTTGTCGTCCTCTGCGATGGTCACGCGGCGGCCTGAGGCTGGAGTTTCTGTTGAGGACGACGAACGTGCAAACGTGGGGCTTTTGAGAGGTGTAGAGGGCGATTGCAACGTGCTCGCTACGGGGCGTCTCAAAGACGATTTTGCAGGTGTGGCGGTCGCCGAATGGATGGGGGGAGGAGGCGAAAGCATCGAGGAACGTAGAGGGCTTCGAACCGGGATAGATGACTGACCAGACAGGCTCCTCAGTGGCGTCGCGGGGAGCGGCTTGTGGTGGTGCCCAACAACTGTATCGCGCATGTTGGTGCTTGCGTTCCAACGAGGCTTGTTCGAGGGTCGTTCTGTAGCTGGAGTCGACGAGCGTGAAGTACGTGTCGGTGTGCAGGCCATCGCTCGAGATATAGTGGGCTCGAGATACGTAGCGGGCAGAGATTTGCGGGTTGTGCTGCCCGGGAGGACAGGTAGGCTGGAGTATCGGCGGTTGGGTGGTAACGATGATTTTGTCGCTGAGGCGCTGGACTGACGTGACTTCCGGCCTGCCGGGGTCACCGAACCATAGTCGCTACCCTTGCGGCTCATCACAACACTCGATGCAGGCGAGCTACCTGGCGTTTCGGCAAGGGAAGAGCCTTCGGTACGTGCGGATAGCACTGTGGAGACGGAATCTCGAAGTTTGCGAGATGCGGACACGTCGTCCAGAACGGCGTCCATTTGCTGGATCTCTCTCTCCAAATCCGACATTTTCTGGCGGACGTCCTGTTGGATGCGCAGGATCTCGCCATTGACTGTCGATCTGTGCTTCATCTCGATGTCGATCAACTCGAGCACCCGTTTCATCGAGGGCGGATAATGATCCCTCTTGTCCTTGTATGTGGAAATGCGCGAGCCTAGCTTCTCGTCGTCACCATCATCGATTACTTGCCGCAATCTCTCGATGCTCTTCATGCATGAGTCGTACATGGCCACGGCTTTGCTGCCAGCTTGTCTGAAGCTGTGCACCCACTTGTCTTCACCCAGCTCCTCTCGCAATGCATCTGCTTCTGCTTCCAGATTCTTCTCTTGCTTTTCCAATTGGTCTTTTCTGCGCATCAGCTCGTCACATGCAGAAGGAAACATGGCGCTCGCTCTCATCTCGAACGATGCGAGACGCATGGGAAGGAAATCAAGCGATGCACGCAACGGCTGCAGCTTGGCAAAGATCTCCAGCAGACGTGAGCTCTCCTGTTCGATTTGAGGGATGGGTGAGATAGGTGACATGACGGTGAGCGTAGGCGGCATACTAAACCGGTTGTTGTGCATCTTGTTTTGTCGTGGTGTCTCCACAATCGTTTCGAGGTCGGCAATGTCGAACTTCTCTGCAGACTCGGCCACAGAGTCAGATATGACACGATGCCTGCGCTCTTCCATTTCGAAGACTAGACGGCTGAGCGTCTCAACCTCGGCCCCAATCTCACCAAGCACTGAGTTCCAGAGCTCTTCCCATTCCATGGCGATCTCGACCTGGTTCTTGATGCCTTTGAGTGTGCGCTTGATCTCGGTCCAGTTACCGACAATTTCTTCCATCTGGGTGACCAATGTTGTCTGGTCCTTGAGAGGCAGCAGCGCAATGTCCGGCCGCGACTGCAGGTCCTCGATGGCGGTGATGTAAACGGTGATGAGACCCTCGAACTTGCCAATGGCGGCATCGACATCGGCCAGGCCTTCTCTTCCAGCAGCAGCAGCCCACTCGACGTCGTCGTCGGCATCCAGGCCATTCAACACCTCGGTAGCCTTGGCCATCCATAGGCGAATGTCATTTGCAGAGCTGTGCAGTGCGCGGCCAGCGAGTGTGGAGGAGGGCAGCGCAGTGATCTCGGACGCAATCGTGGTGGGTGGAAGCTTCATCGATGTCAATTGCTGGATCTGGTTGCTGAAGCTTGCCTTGGACAGGGTGTAGATGGAGTTTGTGCGGTGCAGGTGTCGGCGGGCAAAGTAGGACGCAACGTCCATGTCATTGTGGTTGTCGAGGACTGAAACCTCGTCCTCGATGCGCAGAGGCGGGGTATCCTTGGGTGGTGGTGTGGGCGGCCGTGTCAGGTCGGCGACGGGAGTCGTGTCAGGTGCGGCGATGGACTGGCTGAGGCTCTTTGACTTTGTGATGTCCGGCAGACGGTATTTCTGCATGTCGAGGACATCGTCCGTCTCAGCCTCTGATTCCGAGGGCAGGACGCGGTCGCTGGTGCTGATGACGCTGCTGATGTCGCTCTCGAGGTCGCGCTCCATGACCAGCGCTGGGACGCTTTCGCCCGTCAGCTGGGGGATCAGCGGCGTGCCGAATTGGCTGCCTGTGCTGCTGCTCCAGGCAGTGCCGCGGCGCTCGATGCTGAAGGTGCGCTTGGTGGAGTGGAAGTCGTCGAGCTGCCTGATTTTGTGCTCTGCAATGCGGCCAATGGCGCCGGGCGAGGGCGCGTTCTTGCTGGGGATGTCGGTGGAGCTGGCCTGGTTGAGGAATTTCATGCGGGCCAGCAGGGCGGGCGACACGTTGCGGGCGAGTTTGGTGGTGCTGTCCAGGATGGTGGTGCTGCTGTTCGAGGCAGTGCGTCTGAGTTGGGTGCGCGGGGACGACGATGCGGTGCTGCTGGTGCTGGTGCTGGTGCTCGCTGGCGCGGGCTGATCTGGCGGTGTCGCTGCCACCTCACTCGACGCGGGGCTGTCGACCAAATGCAGCGAGCGAGGACTGCTCATGGAGTCATTCTCTGCTTCTGCTGCTGCTGGACCCCGGAGGCTATTCTGCGTCATGGAGGTGAGAGGGAAGGGGAGCAGCAGCGACTGTGCGGGCCTTGCAGGGAGCAGCACCTGGGCTGGCTCGGGGAAGTCGCGTTTACGTTCGCCTAGTCGATCAGTCTTACACGGCGTCCGCTGTCAACAAACAACACGGCGTGCAGGAAGCTAGCCTCGAGTGGGTTGGATTGGATTGTACAACAACGTGATGGACAGAGACTCGCATGTGTGTAGATGCACTCGCCAGCCCCTCCATTGTTGTTGCAAGAGACGTGTGTCTTTGCGTGACACTGCTGTTTCATTCAGAACGCCTTGCCCACGGCCCTGACACTCGACCCCGGCGAACCGCAATCACCGCTAGCTTGACCCCTGTTTCCAGAAGTTCATGAACTGTTAATCTCAGACGCCACCCACTGCGTCTGTGTGTCCCGTATCGATGGACGGCCTCATTTTACTTTATCGATCCCTCGGTGCCTTCCTTCCATAGGGGACGCTTCGACAGAATGGCAACGTGTTTCTTCGCTCACAAACAACACCAGTCAAATCATAAGTGTTGGTGGGAGAAAAGTTGCATGACCTCTTGGCTATGTAAATGCTACGCTACTGCAAGTGGCTATGCTAGTGCTGCAGAAAATGGGGTATCTGACGCCTGCTGAGCAGGGAAAATAGGTGCATCGACCTCGCAGTCGCGCGCTCTTGGAGATAGTCCAGTCCCAGACCAGGACGAGTCTCCGAGAACGAGCCAGCGACTGCACGGCCGGCGGCTTCGTACAAATTAGGTACGTATAGGTAAGAACATAGACAACGAAGGACATGTGAGAAAGGCTCGCAGAGGCGTCCAAGCACCCAGGTCCAGACACGCAGGCTTACGAGCCCTCGCAGCTTGGATTGCGTATGTGCAGCGTCGGTGCTCGGATCTGGTTCTTCTGCTTCAACCACTCGGATGTGATCTCCTCTCGTACGCCTTGACACCACTGCAGGACAGCAACGTCAAACTTCTTCCACACCGCGGCGTCCTTGCCCTGGACAACGCCAAGTACGTCGACATCCAGCTTAATGTCCCAGCGTAGCTCGGCAGCCTTGGCCCAGTACCTCAGGTTATCGGCACATCGGTATGGCTTTGCTGTGTCGGTGTGGTATTGCTTGATCTCTTCAAAGTGGCGACGTGACTTCCTCACTAGGCTGTTGTGCAGGTGGACAAGGCGTAGTCCATTCTGTAAAGCAAGGAGGAATGGTGTCTGGGCCTCACTCTCCGTTGGCTCTGTCCAGTCAGGTAGAGGGTCTGTGTTATCGTCGAAAGACTTTAAGAACAAGAGCTCCCTCTCACGCTCTCGACCTGACCAGTCGCCCTCACGCCACGCCCAGCCTTCTCTCTCTGCATGCTCCAGACTCTCCTTCTCTTCCTCTGTGTCAAGCAGGTCGCTGATGCTCGCAACCCACTGTCTGATCTGTGCAACCTCGTACGGCTGCACGCCGTTGGCAAAATTGCGTATTGCCAGGCGTTTCAGGACCTCCAACACCTCGTACAGCTCTTTGCGAATCTCGCGTTCGGTCTTGATGGCATACAGTCGTTGGGGCTCCTCATGTGCGGTGTAGTAGTTCTTGGCAGCTCTGATAGCCAAAGTTGTGACATCCAGAAGGTTGAGACCCTGAATCTCGTGCCACCCTGCCGCATCAGCCGAGCGTGGACCTGAGCCTCCGCTCTTCAAGGGGTCATCCCTGGTAAATCCCTTCTCCAATTCTTGCAAGTGCTTGCTAGCTTCATCGAGCGACTCGCGCAGTTCCCGGCGCAGGACTGTCATGTCTGGAGGTGGAGGGACGTATACGGGGTTTTGCTTGTAGGTGCTGACAGTAGGTGGGAGCATCATGGGCTCGCCACCCTCCCAGTCCATAGAAGCAATCTCATCCTGTGGAGATTCGACCAGGCTTTCTCCAAAGTCGTACGCTGCTAGAGAGGGCGATACTGGCGACAGTATGGACATGTCGACTTCTGCCTCAGACCCACCAGGAGACCTCGAACCTGGCTTCCTCGACTTTGCGACGCGTCCCGTAGCTGTATCCAGCAGCCCGGTCCGAGCAAAGTAGTATTGCAGATGCGCGATCGTTCCTAGGTTCATGACGCTTTCTCTATTCTTCGCCGAATCCGAAAACTGCGTGCCTTCCGGTCTCATGTAGCCTCGCCTCTTGCCCGGGATTCCACTTTCTGAGAGTCGTGAGCTCACTGATCGGCCTGAGTGAGAAGACACGCTCGAAGCCGTCGATACAGAGCGGTCGAGCTGGGGCACCGCGTTCAGTGCGAGGGCTGGCGTGGCCCACGGCTCTGGCGAAGAGCCTCGCTCTGGTGGGGGTGTGGGCATCGAATCCATGACGGGACGACAGGGGCGCGATGGTTGTTGACTGTTGGTTGCGGACTCGTGGTCAGGTGCGATGGTGTTTTGGTGCAAACATGCGCGGTGGAGCTGCAGAAGAGCAGTTCGGCCGATGTCTGCAAAGGTTCATGGGTATGGGTATGGCTGAATTACGGATGTTGCCATATGTGTCGAAAGGGGTGTTTGATTAGCAACGCGAGCGAGCCCTTGTCGCAAAACAACGCGACACTAGCGTCGGACTGGCTCACGCATCACCGCACGCGACCACGGCGATAAGTGAAAGCTGGGCAAGCGGCGAGATGCCATTAGATTCGGCTTGTGAGCTGTCGTGAATTTGCTTAGAGCTGCTGCGTTGTACAAATGCCAGTCGTGCTTTCCCTGGGTCTCAACGGCCCCGCTAATCTTGCCAGGGGTGCACCTGCAACCTGTGTGTCCAATGACAGCGCAGCGTGTTCTTACACCATGACGTTGCTGTGATGGAGCAAGCCAGTCAAGCTTGCGAACGAGCACGAAGACACCTCATTTCGAGAAAACAGCCACACTAATACTGCGCTATCAATTCTTTGCTCGATCCTTTGAATGAAACGATTCCTCACAACAGCCTCCAGAATGTCTGACAAGCGAGTACGTCATTCTGGTTTCACAGTCCATAGCAGAGCTGATATCGTAGATTTCTTTCAAGGTTGATGGCGAAGTGCAAGGTAAGTCCTGCAGCCCTATCCGTCCGCCGGCCCTACTTACGATGTGATTAGGTGTCAACTTCAGGTACGTGCTTAGTTTGGCCAATGCTAGTCCCGATAGCTGATACGATTACTAGGTCGTTCACGCAGAAGCAGGCCCGGAGCATTGGTGTCACCGGTTTTGTGTCGAATGCTTCAGATGGCACCGTGGGTTCTCGCCGTCTCCCCGCCATAGGTCAGAATTCCTCCCAAGACTAACTCAACTCAGGTCCAAGGTGAGGCTCAGGGCAACGAAGATAAGATCAAGGAGTTCATTCAGCACCTAAACAAGGGTCCATCGGCGGCGTCTGTGTCGAGCGTTGAGCACGACGACATCTCATCCAAGAGTGGAGAAAGTGGCTTTAATGTTCGGTAGAGCAAGCTGGTCAGGTAGTCAGCACAGAACAGCGGGAGGAGCCATTACTTGAGCACGATAAGTGAAGAATGCCAAACTCTGATAGTCTTCCAACATCTTGTGCTTCCAATATTCGTATGCACCAAGACGACTCTCACGTTCCAAAGACAATTTGAGTGTAAGCATCCGTTCTCTCTACATGGTGGGAGATGCTTAGAGTGGCTTTGCAGTACCGCTGTAAGCTCATGAGCACCAAGGGGACCCAAATGTGTTCTTCACTACTCGAGGCTCTCGCGAGATACTACTGAAGGCATCTACGTTACTCCCTTAGAGCACGTGTCAAGCCGCTATATCCGAGCATTTATGCAACGAAAACCCGAGCAGGCCAACGCTTGGTGGTCGCAGCTGTAACGTGCGGTAGGTCCGGATGGCGGACCCCTTCAGCCCTGCGTGTGAATCACCGAGACCCCGGCGAGAATCTACCGGAAACTCTCTTCGAGCAACGACCCAGCGTCCCTGCGCACAAAAAGAAAATACAGTCTCCGATTTTTTCCATTATCCATCAGACATACTTCGCTAAGTTCTGAAGCTATTCTGAAAAGTTTCTGCGTGCTCTTGCGGCCACTGGGACATTTTGTAGAGTCTAACCGTTCGCAGCTGCGGTGGCTTGGCAAGGCTGACCCGGTGGATTCTCGTGGTGACCCTTCCACAGCCACCAAACACCAAAGTCTTCTACCGGCACGCGACCGTACGCGTCCTATGTGACTCTGACCGACCAATCTCTGTTGATTATTTAGTAGACGTGCCCTGGACATGCCGACGATGCCGACCACTAGTGGCTGGCGGTGTTTCGCGCCTCCTGCTTCACCCTTTGATGACTGTGTCGATTGCAGCTTTGAGGTCGGGGCGGTTTCTGACCGGAAGCCCTTTTTTAGACAACGGCGTCAGCATTGGCGTCACTAAGCTGAATCCTGTGATCATATAAAGCACTATTGTGTGCCTCAGCCTGAATACCAGCTCACCATCAGCACTTATCACTACAGCATAACATCACCTGGTGAAATACATATACCGAACACTCGCCAATGATCACCACCAGATTGGCCACTCATGGATCCGTCGCCTCTAGGCGGGTGACGGCTCAGCTTGTCAAATCTTTCAACACCTCCTCGGTTCGGCCTGCATTCGTGGTCGTTCACCACGTTCAGGTTCCGACTACTCAACGCCACTTTTCCTCTTCAGAGAGCCCAAAGGTCCAGAAGTTCTTCGAAAAGAAAGAAACAGAAATGGTCCGCAGGACACCAGCAGCATGGCCCCACCCTGGTAGGTACTCACCTGTCTCTCAAATTGACGATTGCTGACAGAGACTCCAGAATTCAGCGAACACCAGATGGACGCAGTCCAAATCGCTCATCGAGAGCCCCAGACAACATCCGACAAAGCCGCTCTTCTTGCTACCAGGATCCTCAGATGGGGGCTGGACAGAGCCACTGGCTATAAGCACAAGGAGGGTGCCATGACTGAGGAGAAGTACATGATCAGAAACGTCTTTCTGGAGAGCGTGGCGGGCGTACCTGGAATGGTCGCGGGTATGCTCAGACATCTCAACTCTATGAGGCGTATGAAGCGCGACAACGGTTGGTAAGCAGCACTGCGAGGACCGGACAATCGAGCTGTTTAATTTTTTGAACGGGTTCTGACTGCAAACCAGGATCGAGACACTGCTCGAGGAAAGCTACAACGAACGGATGCATTTGCTCACTTTTCTCAAGCTGAGTAAGCCTGGTCCCTTTATGCGCCTTATGGTTCTAGGCGCTCAAGGAGTCTGGTGTAACGCACTGTTCTTCGCCTACCTCATCAGCCCTCGCACCGTTCATCGTTTTGTTGGATACCTGGAAGAAGAAGCCGTCTTCACCTACACACGCCAACTGGAAGACCTCGATGCAGGACGTCTGCCCAAGTGGGAGAAGCTGATGGCTCCCGATATCGCGGTTGACTACTGGAAGATGCCCGAAGGCCACCGCACTATGCGAGATCTACTCCTGTACAGTAAGCCTCCCTTGAGCATTCTTTGTATCCTGGCAACGACTGACGTAGCTATAGTCCGTGCAGACGAGAGCAAGCATCGGGAGGTGAACCACACGCTCGGCAACCTCAACCAGAAAGAGGACCCCAACCCTTACGCGAGCGAATACAGAGACCTGTCAAAGCCACACCCAAGTAAAGACCTTGCGCACCAGAAACCCACCGGCTGGGAACGACACGAGGTCATCTGAGCGGTACCTAATGGACGGGTTTTCCATTACAATGCCTCGATGATGCACATTCCGACATCCTGCGGTACCATACTCTCCACTCTCAAAATTCTTTGTTTCGCGGCGTTGGGGCGATTCCTGCATTTGTGACGAAGCAAACGATACCCAGCCTTTTACGGGCGTTCTTGATAGTAGAGGGCACGAATTTTCGATAGTTCCTCTAGGTCTAAGATCTTTTCTACCCGCAATTATGCTAGGCTGCTTCAAGAAACGGCTTGGGCGATTTGTGAGCTTTTAGCAGGGTGATTATACCTCCCTATTTCAATCAAAGTCAAAAGATGACTATAAGCATTGATACTCCTCTGTCGACTCTTCTTATCTGTGCAACCACTCTGTCAGGTTATATCTGAAGAGTCCTTTGTTTTTGTTCAGAAGTATACTTTCACCTAGAGTTTGAGGGTTCACCCAGTTGACCCCAGCGCAATCGCTCTCAACAAAGCTTGTAGTAAACCTAATCGCGGCAGCACGTGTACATTGAAGTCAATTTGATAGGCGGAACATGGCGGAACATGCGACCCTCCAAAGATCCACACCGGATATCTGCCACGACTTACCCTTGTCCCAAATTGAGTCTGAACGTGTGCTATGCGAACCCGTGTTCGAATTTGCTCGCGCACTGTATCCCCGAAGGAAAGAGCACTGGAGTGACTTCGGTGGGAACAAGGACGGCTAAAAGCGAGTGGGGTGCGTGCTAAAGCTTGGCTGTATCGTGCATAGAGGACAGCGATGCAGAGACTGGGTCCGAGGCTCGAGCAGATCCATTTCGGCCCAACACTGTCCGTGGCTCCGCCTCACTCTGGCATACAAGTGGTAGATAGCAGACTCAGATGTCAGCTTCCTTCTGTCGTATACCGTGCCTTCACATAGCGGCTGAGTAGACGTCTTTGCTGGCTCTCTCAGTTTGGAGAAGTATCTAACGGCGTTGTGAGATCCTGAGCGCTCCTAAAAGTTGTTGCGGGACGATCCACCAAAGCTGTGTGTGGCTTTTCCTTTTGAAGTTACAGCGAGTACTTTTAGCAGCGCGACGGCCGGCTGTCAGCGCGTGATGGAGACAACCCCGCATTATTTGGCGTTAGTGTTCACGCCAATGCGATTCCCCTCATGAAGGAACGGAGCTACTGCACCCCACATCCGTGTCTTCCACGAGGGATTTTGGCCGTGACGTTTGGAATAACATCCGAAGCGGCTCTGATGCCACCGCTAATCTTCGGACTAATTGCCATTGCTGAAGTATCTATCTTTATCACAGCTCAACTGAGGGAAGGTTGGGCGGAGTGGAAGTTTTGGGTACCAAGAATCCGCGCGTTCGAGCATACATTTGAGACGTGTGAGCTGCAGCTCGACTTGCTGGTCAAAGCCACACCAAACTTTCCCGTTCCAGATCCCGGCTCTTCCATAGCCGCGTCGTCAGCAAGCTGATCTCCCATGTCGAGGCGGTGATACGCATCGGGTCCGCAATTCTCGTACAGATATGGGTCCCATGCAACCTAATCTTCTTGGTCTTACTGGGCGAATATGTTCTCCGCAGCTCACTACAGGAGTGAGCGTACGAGTCCTGCATAACAGATCCTGGCTACCTCACTGCGGTACCACTGCGCTGGGAGACCTCCCTCAGCCGAAGACCAATCATACGTATGTACCCCCGCCATTACCATCCAGGCCAAGCTCTTGTTGCACAAGGTACACTGGGGACAAATGTCAGGACCTTTGGTTTTTGTGGAAGCTTTCAGCACAAGTTGGCAGTATTCGCAGGAGATTACGGGATTCTGAAAGACTACAGTGAATTCTGAGTAAGTCAGATAGGGTTGCCATCGATGCTGAGAGCCTCCAGCTAGGACTGTAAATTGATTTGGCTTCTGCAACCGCAAGATGTACTTTTGTGGGTACGCTCGGATCAAGATCCTGCATGAGCAGAAAGAGGGGAAAGTCGATGTCTCCTGCCTCAAACCTTGTAGATAACTCGCCCCAGAAGACTAGCCAATCTAGTTTGAATTCGCTCCGTGATGGGGCTGGAGCGGTATCCAAAGCGGATATGTGCATTGCGTGCGGATCCGCTGCACCTAGTACTCATGGTGCTACAGCCCCCAGTGACGAGTCTCCATGAAGCCGAAATGCCTGGAATGCGGGGTTTCGCAATGTTTAAAAGATGGATACTGCTGCTGGTATGGCGACATCAGGCCCAGTTGACATTGTGCTCCTGTGGTTGGTAACATCTTAAATCGATCAAGACCACTGCCTGATTGCCTTTCAAGATGACGATCCCAGACGAGGTACAGTAACGAACTTCCTGACTGTTCAGTAATTGACCATGCTAGGTCGATATTATTGTTTGTGGTGGAGGAAGTTGTGGCTGCGTCGTCGCTGGACGACTGGCGAACTTGGATCACAATCTTCAGGTCCTCCTCATCGAGGCTGGAGAGTCGAATTTGAACAATCCATGGGTCTTCCGACCGGGTATCTACCCGCGTAACATGAAGCTGGACAGCAAGACTGCCTCCTTCTACTACTCTCGACCTTCCGAATGGCTCGATGGACGACGAGCTGTCGTGCCTTGTGCACACATCTTGGGGGGTGGATCATCTATCAATTTCATGGTGAGCTTTGAGGAAAGTTTTGCCTACACGACAGTTCCACTAACAACAACCTAGATGTACACTCGTGCCTCTGCATCTGACTACGATGACTTCCAGGCCAAGGGTTGGACCACCAAAGAGCTTATCCCTCTCATGAAAAAGCACGAGACATACCAGCGCTCCTGCGGCAACCGTGACCTCCACGGTTTTGAGGGACCAATCAAGGTTTCCTTTGGCAACTACACGTATCCCATCAAGGACGACTTCTTGAGGGCCACTGAATCTCAAGGTATTCCATTCACCGACGACCTCCAAGATCTGAAAACCGCACACGGAGCTGAGCACTGGCTCAAGTGGATCAACCGTGACACCGGACGACGATCTGATTCTGCGCACGGCTACATCCATAGCACTCGTGCAGTTCATCAGAACCTGCATTTGTTGACCAATCACAAGGTCGAAAAGGTAGTCCTTGAAGGCGACCGCGCGGTCGGTGTCAAGGTTGTTCACACCAAGCCTCTTTCTCCGGGTCAATTATCGTCCAGAACTATCAAGGCCAGGAAGCAGATTATCGTCTCCGGAGGTACTCTGAGTTCTCCACTCATCCTTCAGCGATCCGGCATTGGTGACCCAGAGAAGCTCCGCAAGGCCGGCGTCAAGCCCCTCATCGACCTTCCAGGTGTCGGTCTGAACTTCCAAGACCACTATCTTACATTTTCTGCATTCCGTGCTAAGCCTGGCGTGGAGTCCTTTGACGATTTCGTTCGTGGAGATCCTGCTGTTCAAAAGCAAGTCTTTGACCAGTGGAACCTCAACGGCACAGGACCACTTGCTACCAACGGTATCGAAGCTGGCGTTAAGATCCGTCCCACAGAAGAAGAGCTTACCATGATGGACAAATGGCCGTGCCCAGAGTTCCGGTCTGGCTGGGACAGCTACTTCAAGGACAAACCTGACAAGCCGGTCATGCACTACTCCGTTATTGCTGGCTGGTTCGGCGACCACATGGTCATGCCTCA
This sequence comes from Phoma sp. RAV-16-625, assembly GCA_004335185.1. Classification (NCBI taxonomy): domain Eukaryota; kingdom Fungi; phylum Ascomycota; class Dothideomycetes; order Pleosporales; family Didymellaceae; genus Phoma; species Phoma sp. RAV-16-625. The sequence continues at coordinate 59,201 of SAUA01000122.1, forward strand.
CGGCAATTTCTTCTCTATGTTTCACTTCCTAGGCATGTGCTCATTTCTGCGTCCAAAATAAGGTCGCGATGTTGTGGTGTTGTGGTGCTGACTCCCCACAGAGTATCCTTTCTCCCGCGGTTCGACCCACATTACCTCACCCAACCCCTACGATGCTCCGGATTTCGATGCGGGGTTCATGAATGACAAGCGCGATATGGCCCCTATGGGTATGTCTAATTTAATTGCTAAATTACAATACTAACATGGACAAGTTTGGGGATACATCAAGTCCCGCGAGACGGCGCGCCGCATGGATGCGTACGCCGGCGAAGTGCAATCAATGCACCCATTCTATGCTTTCGATAGCCCTGCTCGAGCCCTGGATATGGATCTTGCCACTACCAAAGCTGTACGTGACGCTCTTCCTGCAATGCCCACACCCGTATGCTGATTAGACGACAGTATGCTCTTCCGGGCAACCTGACCGCTGGAATTCAGCACGGCTCTTGGACCATGCCATTGGAGAACAAGGGCAAGGCACCGAGCCCGAACTTCCTCAACTCCAATTCGCAACATGTGCTTGAAGACCTCCACTACACGAACGAGGACATCGAGCACATTGTGACCTGGACTAAGCGTAAGTCTCTCGCCTCCAGCCTCACCCTCCCTCTCTTTCCCTCCATGACAACCGACTAACAGTCTACAGGCCATGTGGAGACCACATGGCACTCCCTCGGTACCTGTTCCATGGCGCCCAAGAACGGAAACAGCATCGTCAAGCACGGCGTGCTAGACGAACGCCTCAACGTTCACGGTGTCAAGGGCCTCAAGGTTGCCGATCTGTCCATCTGTCCCGACAACGTCGGCTGCAACACGTACTCGACTGCATTGCTTATTGGCGAGAAGTGTGCTGTGCTGACAGCCGAGGACCTGGGATACAGCGGCGCTGCATTGGACATGAAGGTACCCACCTATCATGCTCCGAGAGAGGTTGTCGGCCTGTCAAGATTGTAGGCAACAGGGTGGTAGATAAGGAAGTATATGTCGCTCTTTTACCACACGAAGAGGTCCGGCAGGACAGTATATAATGGAAATTGGTACCAATGTCTGTATGTAGCAATGAATTTGCGATGTTCAAAATTTCGATGTCTTCCCCACGATGTGATCTCTATCAGGATGCTGCTTACAGCCTGCTGCCATGTGCAGGCTGGGGAATCTCGATCGCAATTTGAGCACGGCATCAACACTGATCCATACCATCTCTCAAAAGTCCGGGGTCAGTCTGGTTCACTTTCTTGAGTGATTGTCTTAGTGATGGGCAAGTTAAAGATTACAACTCTCTTTGCATTCGACGAACAGTTACACAGACCACACTGAAGATCTCCAAGCTTTGTTAGAGGAAGCGGGTCCTGACAGCTACTAAATTTGACCTTTTCTGTAGGACGAGAGGCTTTCTTTGTAACTCAATAGCACGAGCCTATGTGCGGTGAAGGAGGGTGCTTGATCCCTCTGATCTAAAATGACGTTCCAAACCGATCCATGATTATGCAGTGTTCCTTGGTATTTCATGCCAGACGAACATGTTAAATGTGGAGCTCTCTTCCTCCTGGTGAGTAGAAGTTGCTCTCCAGGCTCTGACTGCAGCATCATATATTGCACCGTCTGAGAGCCACCTGCGAGCTACTTGGCATTCACGTTCCTAGACCAGCACCATCTGCAACCAACGACATAGGGCCAGAACCTTTTAGAAGTTTACCTGTGTATATCTTGAATACCTCCTGGTAACTCTGTCAAGTCTTATGGTTCTAGCCTATAAGCTGTGTATACGGCGTTAATAAGAAGGGTTGTGTAGTGTACAGAGATGGCTCGTCGGCGGCTCTCAGGTGCAGTAATGCAGTCGAATCAAGCAGGGTGTAAATGGTTCTGTATGATTTATGGTTGCACCAATAGCCATAGCTACGATTTGTCCCGCTCTACAGCAACGTTTACGTAGTGATGTGCCATCGTCTGTTCATTAAGCGTGTCTTGATAATGTGCTCTGGTCTTGTTCACCGTATTGGGCAATATCCAAACTCAACTGAGACTTCATGTGGTCTGCACATGATTTGGGTAGAAAATAGGCTGTTGCCTCGTTGTGTGCCGTCCTACAAACACGCGTTATAGTTAATTGAAAGCGATGCTAGGTGTGCTCGAGATCGAAGTGAGTTGTTTGATCATGAATGTTCTCTTTGCTATGCGGATTGTCGTATGCTTGGTAAGATTTCGAGATCCCACTCCGCATGTGATGTGCGCTTTTGACCCACCTAAGATTTTCTGGCCAGAAGCCTTACGTCAGCGGAGAGCTCCGCGGGACCTAAAATGGGTTAAGTCCAGACATCAGCATACCAATATCCTGACATAAGCGATGCAGGGCAGCTAGGACCAGGAAGCCTATCTCTATCGTGGGTTAGCACGTAGTTGTAAGAACGATGGTGGGACGCGGCTGGCGGCTTTGACGTTTTTGGCACTCAGCACCAGTGCGGACTGATCGGGGTAAGTCTAGCCGAGATATCCTTTCTCCAATCTAGTCATCTGACTAGCTTTCACGCTTTCACACTTTCATCCCAACGATAACGAAAATACCAGGCACCAGGAAGGAAGCTCTTTGCTCGAGAACAACAAAGACAGAAGAATAAGAAAAGAGCTAGGGGGTGGCATTACTAAGGATTTGGAGACGTATCGATGGCCAGCGCGGCGCCCATCCAAAACCGGCCGTACCGCTCGCACAAGGTGCCTGCCTGCACCAGGTGTCGGTCGCGCAAGATCCGCTGTCATATCGATATTCCGGGAGAGCCATGTCTTTCTTGTCGAGAGCGCCGCCTGAAATGCCAATATGTGGAATCATCTACTAGCTCGCCAACCGAAGAGAACGGTGACCGGAAGCCTGCCAAGCGTCGCAGGATTAGCAATGCTGAGATGGAAGAAGGGCCTACGCGACCACAGTCTGCACCAGTACTTCACAAGGCTACGAACAATCCATCTGCTTCTATCATCATGGCATCGCATCTTGCTGAAGATCTGGACATCTTCAATCGTCACCTCGCAAAGCACCGCAAGCCTGGGGGCGAAGCTTCGGAAACCTCGACCTACCAGACACTCAACCACGACGTAGAGGATCCGATTGTATATCTTACGGTCCCTAGATTCCGAACAGGCTTGCCTCCTGGAAGTGGGTGCGGACGGTCTCAGCTGGAAATCTTAGAGCAGATCATGGGACCCTTCAAGCGCGAGGTTATAGAACTGTACTTCAAGAACGTCCACTATCACTTTCCGGTCCTGGACGAGGAGATGTGCGCTCTACTTCGCAATGGCCAGCTTGGAAAGGTACCAAACAACTTGTTGTGTGTTATATATGCTATGGGATCACCGCTCTGGCCAAGATCGGAAACATTGAAAATGCATCCAAAGCCTGACGCACATTTTGTCTGGAATAAAGCCATCTCGGCAACACTGGAAGACTTCCTCAGCCCGGGCATGTCGACAATATCCACTGCCATCCTAGACCAAATTGGGCGTCCATCAGTCTCTATTGTCGGCAACATCACGTTGTGCGGTAAGACTGTCTCGCTTGCGCAGACATTCGGTCTTCATCGCGATCCATCACAGTGGCGAATAACCGAGAACGAAAGATCTGTTCGGGTTCGCCTTTGGTGGTCCGTATTAATCACAGACACATGGGCCAGTGTCGCGTACGGCGCACCTCCACATATCACCAAGGGCTACTATGATGTGCCACGGCCGACCGTTAGCTCACTTGTTAGCCACAAAGCAAATCAGCAACAGAAACAGGCGATTACTTGTTTCGTCCATTTTTGTGCTTTGACTGAGCTTGTTGGTTTGATTCTGCCTCTCATATACCAGATCGAGCCCGATCGTATGCAGCTCTCCCAGCAAGTAGCTCACTTCAAACGGGAATTGAACAGTCTGGAGGCGCAGCTACCTACCTGTGAGTCATCAACGAGAAGCTATGGTCTCTATCAATCAGACACTGACCCGATTGTAGGGCTTCCCCTCCCTAACCAGCCTGGATCTAGTAATCTTTGGTTCTGTTTCCTGTCCACTCGCCTTCTCCTAGCTCGAGTCACTCTACGCTCCGCAGTTCTTGAAGGGGACAGCAGTCTAGGACGAGACAGAATCCACCAGCTACGCACCGCCTCTTCTGCAGTTCTCGATTTCCTCCTTTCCCTTGGCGAATTACAGTTCCAAGATTTCTGGCTCCCATACGTTACACACCTCCTCGTACACGCCATCACAGTATCACTCCGCTGTACAGTCGAAACACAAGACCCCGAAACGCGCAACACCTCAGTCACTCGACTCCAGCGAGTGATTGCCCACATCCAGTTCGCAAGAGACAACTATGATTGGGATATAGCGATCTATTGCCTGGAGAGGTGTGCCGAGCCGGTATCGAGGATTGCATCGTTGAATTTCAGGGAACCAGCCCCGCCTTCTGAGACGGAACTAGCAAGTGTAGCTCCTAATGCCAACGGGTATGGGAGTGGCATCGAAGTACCGCCTGTACCGACTTTCGACGACGCGAATTTCTTGCTCTCGGATGTATTGGATCCGAATGCGTTTGACTTTTCCTGGGAGGCGCTGTGGGACACTCCGTCAGGCATGACGAATTTTGCTATCTGAATGTATCCCGCATTGACCTTCGAGCAGCTTAGCTCTCAACAGCTACATCACTTTTTTGCGTACTGCTTAGCTTTTGGCGACTGAGCGTAGAGCTCTGCACTAAATTAATGTAATTGGTTAATATATGAAGAGCATAGTGGTCTTTTGCTCATCTATCAAGTGAGCAGTATCTTGGTGGATTAATCTGACTAACTCCTGAAGGTTGGAGACTTAGTTTGTTTAAACATTGCAGGAGTTGACTCAAGAGAGAAGTTTGCTCCGAAGTTCGATCAGACGGCTTTCTCACGATAGCTAGAAGTGTCATTCATTACGTGGTCTGTATCGAAATCACCACTTTAGCACGCCACTAGACAAGAATCTGAAAGATTTGAAGGAGACTTGCTCTCCATTCGCCTACAACGACGCACCCTTAGCACCGAGCCCCTGCAGAACAGCAACAACAGCCAGCGTGGTCGCAGTCGGCTTATCACCGCTCTGGAAGTAACTTCCCGCCGCACCAGCCAGTATAGCTACCAGCAGTCCAGCAATACTCTTGTCGTAGACATCAAGCAGTCCGGTCTGCGCCCATTTGTAGTTCAGGATAGCTGTGGAACGTCAATTTCAATCTCAAAGACAAAGAGGACAAGATCATCGAATGGCAACGCTAGTCTGAACGTTGGGAAGGGGACGAAACTCACCCATCATCAGAAAGAATCCACTTCCCTCATACCAGCCCGCCTTAACAGCACCGCGCAGTGCGACTGGCAAAGCATTGATAGACGCATGCTTGAACTGCTCAAGACCTTTGCTCTACACATATGTTAGCTATTCCATTAGACGTGAACTTAGGTTCTGTGAAAAGCATACGGTGTGGCCGAGAGCAAGTACACCATGAGCTACTGCGGCAGCGAGAAGGAGTGGGTGTTTTGAAGAAGCCATTGTATAGCTTGGACGATAATCTAGAAACGAATAAAACCTGAGATGTGCTGGTTAGGAACAGAAGTAATGGTTGCAAAGAATTCAGTGATTGCTGTTGATGTAGTCGAGACTGAGCGTGCGAGTCGATACTCTCACAAAAGCCAAAGGCCGAGGCTCCTACCGTTTTAGGTCGGCTCTCCACTTTTGCTTAGTGCGGGTCCGCTTTTACATCTCAGCCCTGCATTCGGACGACCTCACGTCTGACATATTGGACCAGCGCCTAGTGGTATGACATTGGAGTTACAGGTGATTCTTATTCACACTCTAACCCTAATGAATAATCTCGCCTCCGCGTTGCATCTTTGTTGTGCACCATAAGATGCTCTGCGGTATTGCTCGCTCGTGGATATCCCCATCTGCATCGCTGTTGCTGTTACCATCCTTATAATGTTGCAGTACATTCTAACAACCTCCTCAACTGCTCTTGCTCCTCAGCAAGATCCCCCTACAACCTGGACTTCCTTCCACCCAACTTCTGGCCATCATCCAGCACCCGATCTTTCCCATCTTCCTGCACAGGGATCGTCGCCGGCAACACTCCCGTCGCCATGACATCGAGATCCGAGACGCCACCTGCGCATGTTGCCGGGGAGTTGTACGGTCCAGCATGATCCTCGCTGTGTGCTAGCACCTCCGCCTTCTTCTCTGCCCAAAGTACGGCTTCGTGTACGGCTGCTTTGACGCCTTCAATGACACCTTCGACGGCTTGCGCAGCTTCTTCTACTACCTTCGCTGCGGCTTCAGTGCCGTCTGTGCGTTGGCCAAATGGGGTGTTTAGGCGGTTGAGGGGCGGTCGAGATAGTTGATGGTTCTATGGGTGTGAGTATGAAGTGATAGGTTCAGATATTCACGCTGAACTTACATCTTCCTGCTGTACCATACTTGCTTCAGCCTCGCTGTGACCCTTCTCTCCTGGATCAGCTGCGGCAGCTTCCAGCGCCCCGGGGCGTATGCTCTGCGTTGCGAAGGCGTCAAGTGCTTCGGGCCTCATTATGGTATTGCTCTCGTCTTCTCGAGGCTCTGTCTGATATGTAGAGCTTGAGAAGCAGTTGATTCTGAGAGTTCCGAATTGTTTGAAGTACGCTATAGTAAGTCCTGAAGCTGAGACAAAGGGAAGTTTGTTCGTAGTTGCTACGCTTCTGATCTGCACCACTCCTTGTATGTTTATTTGCTTCCTCGACGAAGCGACGTCATAGTGGCTGCCTTTAAAAGAAGCAAAGGCAATTCCTTACAGCATCATACTTTACCCATGAGGCTTTTAGGCAATCACATTGAGCATTTTGTCTCCAGCTTTCACACTCACCTTCCAAATCTGAGACCTCGATGTGTTCGGCCTCTGAGATCCTTCTTGACTCTTCCTCCTCGAAAACATCTACCACATCGACGACTGTCTGGCACTCTATGTACCTGCAACATCAATCTATATCTACTTCTTCCCTATCGAGATATCATACAAACATGCAAATGATCCAATTATTTTCACACAACTTCCTTGTCCTCTGTTGTTAAACTCAGAAATAGCCTATATGCCCGTGAACAAGAGATATGCTCCACCTGTGATGCAGTGCCGTATTCTTCGAAAGCAAGTGCTGTCGACAAGAAACTGTGAAACCCCATAGTATTGGGAGAACTGGGAGGGGGCAAGCGTCAATGAATGTGTATCCATTGATGCATTTGATCATGATTCGTCTATGCCAGTGTGCCTACATCAATACCTAGCAGTAATGTATTGTACAGTGCCATGCACTCCACTTGCCTCTCCACCCCTGCATGCCTGCCCGTCTAGACAATCATCTCCAACTCCCGGGCATACCCCAGTGTGTTCTCGATGACCTGGTCGCTCGTGACCAGGATGTCTTTGCTCTGGTAGTCGTCCTCCTGCTGAGGGAAGTATATCCGGCCATCCTTGACGACCCAGCCAGACTCGCGTGCGAAGTTTACAACGCTGCCTTCCGAGTCGAGGAATAGCAAGGATTTGGCGTCGGAGATGGGGATCGAGGGGTATGCGCGCTCGCTGCACGAGGCGATTTCCTTGCGGATTGTGCCGATGAGAATCTAGTCATTCATGTTAGCGTCTAGCGTTCTTGAACGTGCCGGCCGGTAGATGCGCTTGCTGTGCACAAGACGTCGGTGGCGTGGCTTACCTCTGAGAACATGCCAAACTCCTCGCTCGGCACTCGCTCGCTCTTCGTCTCACCCCACACCCTGTCGTAGCTCCCCTCCATGAGCGCCTGCTCCAGCCTTATCGGGTACTGAATGAACTGATCCTCCTCGAGACCCTTCCCTTCCTGCGCCGCCGCCACCTCGAGCGTCTCAAGCAGTGTATGGAAGCCCGCGTAGTCACCCTCACTCAGCAGCAGCAGGAGATACAGGCCTGTGACTTTGCTGGACTGGCTGCCGTCCTTTGGCAGAGCGGAGGCGGGCAGCGCGTAGAAGGGCTGCAGCTGCTGGAAGTAGCGTGTGAAGGAGACGGTGTCTTTGAGGCGGATGGAGATGATGGCGCCAAGCTCAAGTGTTTCGCGGGCGGCCTGTAGTTGCTTCTTCGTTGTCTTTTCTTGCGGAATGAGGGCGTTGAGTTGTAGAAGGGCCATCTTGGCCTTGGAGAGGAGCGTTGTGGCTTGCTGGTAGTTGCGCGACTTGAGCGTCTGGTGGAGCTGCTGGAGCGCCGACTGCAGTTCTTTATCGGCCATGGTGACGGGCGGTGCGAGCTTCTGGCTGCTGGGTAGAGGCAGAGGTAGAGGTGTTTCGATTGTGTGGTTGGGTGATGTGGCGTGTAGTGAGCTTGCAGATGTCGTGGTGTTTGTTGCGGCGGGCGGCGGAGCTAGAGCTGGAGCTAGCCTTGGCAATGATGTAGATCGGTGCTCCACACGCGTATACGGCATGCTGTAACCCTCAAACATGCGATTTCGGATGTATGCCATAACTGCTGTGGTGTAAGGGATATAGATCGCACAAAGAACAGAAATCAACAGGCTTCTAAGTCTTGCACAGACAGCACAGCTTCTTCCATTGGTCCAGATGACCTGCATGGATGGTCACACTGTCTCACCCACGGTCAACACTTCAGGCAACGAACAGCATTGTAAGCCAGCTGCCTAAGCATACTGGCGTCGGTACGGCTGATTCATCTATCCAGTTATGGGCTATCATAATACAACAGGGCTCAAGCGCTCGCTATCTCCTACCGAACCTTCCTCTCGGTTTCCCACCGTTTCCACCCTTGCCCTTGATCTTGAGTCTCTGATAATTTGCATGTGCCGTAGCTGAGATTTTCCTCTTCACTTTCTCAACCACGCCCTCTTTCTTCTCGACAAGTTTATCACCCTTCTCCACTGGCGCCTTTCGCTTCTTCGCAGAGTGAGAAACATCGCTCGCGTAGTCGGAATCATCGTCTTCAGATAGCGCAGGGTCGTCGTTGGCTTGCGCTTGCGTCTCTGGTATAGATGTGGGTTCGGCATCTAAATCTTTATCGTCGTGCTGGAACTGAGGAACAGGTTTGGGTTTGACAGCATTAGGTCGCACTAAGCGTTGTTAGCATGTCCAATATAACATGGAATGGTGAAATACTTACTGATAACGCGTCTCGTCTGCCGCTTCAGCCCCTTCTTCTTCCACGGTTTCCTCGGCTTGCCATCACGGCCCAGCTCCTCTTCTTCCTCTTCATCTTCTTCAGACTCCAGGCCACGATCAGGACCTAACGGCATCGCCACCTGGCTATCTTCCACCAGCACTTGTGATGCTCTTTGCCTAGCCGGTGCAGGAATGCCCTCTTCTTCCATCTCCAGTTCGCGCATGATATCCGCCTCTTCGTCCAACCTGTCATCCTCGTCTTTCCGCATGGCCTGTATCATGGCGCTCAGGCTTCTCCCCAGGCTCCTCCTCTTCCACGGTGCTGGCCGCGGCGTTGTTTCGTCTGCCTCTTCAATTCTATCCAGTGCATTGTCTCTTCGTAGAAACGACGGCGTGGCCAGTCCTTTCAGCGCAGAAGTCGGCGTGCCCTCCTCATCAAGCTTCCTCTTCTTTGGTGTGATGAACTGGTTGAACAGATTCCTCTTGCTGACTGATAGCGGCGTTCTATCCCCTCTCGCCCTCGATTCCAACGATGCTTCGCTCGCGACATCTGCATTCTTGGTTGGCGTCTGGAAGATGTTGGGCTCTATCTCGCCAAATATGATGCGCCGCTTGCTTGGTGTTTCTGCAGTGAGGTTGTCGAAGAGACCAAGAACTATGCCGTCTCGCTGTGGGGTAGGTCCGATGAAGGCAGGTCCTTGGGGCGACAGGTATTCAGGTTCTGCATCAGCCTCTTCTGCGACAACCTCCTGTTCTCTCTTGCGCTTCAGTGGTGTGAGGACCGGCGCTCGCGCTGGCGCTACGGGTGTTCGCTCGCCATCGGAAATGTGTTTGCGGCTCGCTGTTCGTTTTGAGGGTGTCTGAGGGGCTGCCTTTGTGGACGGTTGGGTCCGTAGTCTGTTGTACTCTTTGTACTTTTGTGCTGCTTATGGTCAGAAATGTTGGATACAAGACTTGGTATGTCGCGTGCGTACAGATTACCGCGTCGGCCTTGATGTCCTCGCGTCCGGCTTTCTTGCCTTGATGTTGTGCGGCAAACTGTTTCTCCCAAGCTTTGAGATCATTTCGGAGTGCGTTGCAGCGCTGGTCAAGCTCCGTTATGCTCATAGTGGAGTATTTGCTGTTTGAATGTTGGTTCAATGACGATGCGCAGGGCCGAATTGAAGATCGCGGAACGCGTTGCGCGAGCGCGAGCGCGTAAAAGCTAGCAGGGGTCGTCAGCCCTACCGCCTCCACATCACTTTAAAGCATGCACATCCCACATTGTCAACAGTCCAGCATACGTTTAAACAAGCATTCGCATCAGATATATTACAGGATACTATTCACAACTCCCCGCTCGAGAGCTCGATAATCATGCCGCTGATGCTGAAAGTGAACCCCATACCAAGGAAACCGGGAATCTAGTAGTGAACAGCCTTGTCGTAGGTAGCCATGGCAGCCTCCTTGAACGCCTCAGCAAGCGTGGGGTGAGCGTGACATGTTCGCGCAACATCCTCGGAGCTAGCACCGTACTCGAGAGCAAGCGTACCCTCAGCAATCATCTCACCGGCGTTGGCGCCGATGATGTGAATACCCAATATCCTGTCGGTCTGGGCGTCGGCGAGGAATTTGACCATGCCTTCGGTGTCGAGGTTGGTCTTGGCGCGGGAGTTGGCGGAGAAGGGGAAGTTGCCGACGTTGTACTTGATGCCGGCCTCCTTAAGCTCCTGCTCGTTCTGGCCAACCCAGGCGACTTCGGGGTGGGTGTACATGACCGAGGGGATGGCGCCGTAGTTGACGTGGCCGTGGCCCTTGGTGATGTACTCGATGGCAGCGACGGCCTCCTCCTCAGCCTTGTGGGCAAGCATAGGGCCGAAGGTGCAATCTCCGATGGCGCGGATGTGCTGGATCTTGGTGCGGTACTCCTGGTCGATGATCAGACGGCCACGGTCGTCGGTCTCAAGGCTAATGTTGTCAAGACCCAGACCGGCAGTGTAGGGACGGCGACCGATAGCGACAAGGACGACATCGGCGTCGATCTATGGACTATTAGCATGGGACACAACAGATTGCGCACCGAACAACTTACGCTCTCGGCCTTGCCACCCTTGGCGGCCTCAACGTTGACCTTGACACCCTGCTCGGACACCTCACCAGCGGTGACCTTGGTGTTGAGCTTGAAGTTCAGGCCCTGCTTCTTGAGGATCTTTTGTGTGTTCTTGGCAATCTCATTGTCCATACCAGGGCCACCAATCTGACCCAGGAACTCAACAACGGTGACTTCAGAGCCGAGACGCGACCAGACGGAAGCCTATAGCGTAATCAGTATCGTTCTTTCCTCTGTGTGAAGGTGTGCGTACCATCTCGAGACCAATGATACCGCCACCGATGACGACCATCTTCTTGGGGACCTCCTGGAGCGCAATAGCACCGGTGGAGGTGATGACCCTCTGCTCGTCGATGGTCAGGCCGGGGAAGGGTGTGGCCTCGGAACCGGTGGCAATGAGAATGTTCTTGCCGCGGACCGTGGTCTCCCCACCCTCGACAAGGTTGACGGCGATGGTGTGTTCGTCCTGGAATGCGCCGGTGCCCTTGATGTACTCGACGTTGTTCTTCTTGAAGAGGAACTCGATACCCTTGGTCAGACCAGCGACCGAGGTGTCCTTGGCCTTCATCATGGCGGGGAGGTTGAGCTTAACATCGCCGACCTCGATACCGCGGCCCTTTGTGTCGTGGAGGATCTGGTGGTAGAGGTGCGAGTTGTTGAGGAGGGACTTGGAGGGAATGCAGCCGACGTTCAGGCAGGTTCCACCGAGAGAGCCGCGCTTCTCGACACAGGCGACCTAGATATCATGTCAGTATGTGCGTTCATGTGCGTGTTGTTCGTCTGTGGGTGTCGCGCCGCACCTTCAAGCCGGCCTGTCCAGCCTTGATAGCCGCGACATAACCCGCAACACCGCCGCCGATGATGACCAGGTCCTTTTCCTCTGTCGAGCAGTCAGCGCATGTCCCCAAGCACTCCCGTCCATCTGCACGGAGCCCGGCGTACCAGCTTCCGAGGCATAGCCTCGTCGTAACCTGTTCTGGAAGTAGATGTTGGATGCGCAGAATGTGCTGTTGGACACGGGCCGTGTCGCCCTCTGCACGGCGCGGGGAGCCAGAGACCGGAACATGGTGGTGAAATGGGCGGGCGGAGCTAGAAACCAAAAGAAGCCGTGGTGACACAGCTGCGATGACGGTCGTCAATGGATGGGGTCGTGGGACTGGAGGTTGTTGATGAGCTTGGGCGAAGCCTCTCTTTTTGCGGATACCTGAGCTCGGCCGGGTAGGGTCGGCGTGGCGCTGTTATTGGTCAGCCCTCAACCTCGCTGCAACACGCACCGGACTCACGAAGATTGCACGGGAGATGACGGTTACAACTTGTGACGATGGTGATAGGCACACCTTGCGATGATGGCGATAACTACAACCCATCGATGATGGTGGTGGCGATGATGATGATAATTCGCAATGGTATCTAGTCTTCCTCCAACGTCGTGGTAGCCAACACTCTGTTCAGCACCTTGATCACAGCTTTGCAGCCCCATTTCACCGTCTCCTTCTCCGACTTCTCGACAATGTCCGTCTTGCTTACAACCTTCTTGAGGAAGAACTGCAGACCTGCGACCATCTCGGGCGCCTGGTCTGCCTCGACGAACGTCTGCAGCAAAGCAGTTTCTTGCCGCTCACCTTTCGCGCCTTTCTGTGTCTCGAGGATCGCCGTGACCAGCATGATCTCGACAAACGTCCTGGTCTTCGCCTGCAGATACGGGAAGTTAAGGTTCTTGAGGCAGGTCACGGACAGCACGCGTTTCGCCATCAGTGTGCCGTAGAGCTTGCCCTGGTTCACAAGCTTTCGTAGTGACACATCCTTGCTGTCGTCCCCCTCATCATCCGAGTCCGCTCCACCTTCTTGGTTCTCCCCAAGGCTCTTGAAAATGTCCCACAGCGCAAATTGAAAGCTTTTTCTTGTCTTGTGGTCGGAGCATACCTTTCGTGCAAGGATTGTATAGTACGGGTTGTACGTCTTCTCTGTTCCTGCGCAGTGAATGATGACCTTGGGTATTTCGACTTCTTGCGCTTTCTTGAGGTTTAGCTTGTTCAATCGTATCTGCGCATCCTTGAAATCGGTTGCTGACATGATGGACACATAGATGGCTCGGCGGACATCCGTGTTCATGCGCTGCTCCCGAGCAAGCTGCGCGAGATCGACTTCATCGTCTTCGTCTTCCTCGTCAACCTCGACTCGCTTCCTGCCCAGATCTTTCTCCTCTTCTGCAGGCGCATCACTCTGAGCCTGGTTGCGCCAACTTGCGCCGACTAGCCACCACTTGCCCACCTTGTCCGTATCCCTGATGTCTTTCAGGCCAACTCGAAGTGGTTCAGTGGCTTTGAGATTCCTCGAGTTCAATGTACCCAGCTGCTTTTTCATCTGGGTAGTGCGTTCTCTGGTTATCGAAGCTCCAGCAATGCCCGTCTTCATCTTGTTGTTCTTGAGGTCGTTGATCGTCTCGATCATGAACTTTGTCCGGACTGGCAGATTCTGTTGGCCGACATTTGCTACTGATTTCTGCAATAAGACGACAATGTCCTTGAGTGCGGTTGGGTCGTCCTGTCGCAGTTGCGGGCCTGCCGCTCGAACAATCCTCAGGAGGAGCTCGGTGTTGATTTCTGAGAGCTCATCAAGGAAGAACCGAATATAATCGAAGACAATGTTGCTGCCAATGACTTGAAAGGTGTACAGTTCAGATACAACTGACATAAGGTTTGTGGTGTGTTTCCCGGCGCCGTCTTTGTTGGGCTGATAATGTAGGTCGAACTCGGAGACTATGCGCTCCACGATCTGAGCACCAAAGTCGGGTCCAATAACTTTGTAGACGGCTGCGATGAACCCAGCATGCAGGATGATGAAGGACTCAAGGAGCGCTGATGGATCTGAAAGCATGTCGATCAACAGATTGATCAACGTCGTGTTGACATAACCACGAGGATTGTTTGCGTAGATCTTCTCAATGTCTTTCAAAATCGTAAGAATGTTGGCTTCTGACAGTCGATTTATGAGACCTTGAATCTGACGCTTTAAACGCGACAATGCTTCAGCATCGGATGAAGGTGGGCCCCGTAGAGCTGGGGGGATGTATTTTGTGGTTGGTGCCGCGTTGGCAGCTACGGGCGCGACGTATGGGTTCTCTCGTACCCGAGGGGCCGGTTCTTCGTCGTCCGATAATTCGTCCTCAGAGAAGGGGTTTTCAATATCGCTCTCGTCGTCGTCCATGTCGTCGTCCATCTCTTCATCTAGGTCACCTTCTTCGAGGTCCTCATCTTCCTCGCCGTCCATATCCTCGGAATCCAGGTCGTCATCCTCGGAGAACGGATTCTCCAAGTCATTCTCCTCATCTTCGCTGTCTGATTCCGGTGCAGATGGAGCAACTGCCTTTAGAGCCTTCCGTCTCTTGTTTGCGAGCCAGTCGTCATCTGCCGTTCGTTTCCTCTTCGCGTTTGGGTCTTCGAGCACATCCTCGTCGCTGAAGTCCCCAAGGTCGCCAAACAGGTCATCCAAGCCATCATCGCCACCACCCGCTGACTTCTTCTTTTTCCCCAGCTTCTTTTCCAAAGCGCGGATCTCCTTGTCGTCTTGGTCGAGTCGGTCCTGTACGGCGCGGGAGACTTTGGCAGGAACAGGAGAGTCATCTTCGTCGGGCTGTGCCTTTCTCTTCAGTATGCTCTTGGGTGCTGCTTCCTTCTTCACTGGTGCCGGTTCGTCTTCGCTGTCCTCCCAATCCACCTCGGACTCTTCCTCTTGCACTTGTGGCTGTCGTTTGCCGTTCTGGACATGAGACGTCGTTGGCGGTGGCGCCTTCCTGGGTTGTGGTTTTTGCGACTTCTTTTGGTCTCGTTCGGCTTTGCGCCGGTCTTTGCGATTCACCTGTCCATTGCGCCCACCGCTGCTCTTGCCGCGATTTGCAGGATCTGTTCATGTTAGCACGCAGAAGGCTAATAGGATCTATTCGACGTACCTCCAAACTGGTTTCGAAGATCTGCAGGCAGTTTTGGCCCTCCGTACTGTTGGCGCATATTGTCAAAGTTGCGAGAGTTGCCGCAAAAAAAGTCAAGGAAAGTACGCTCAAGCCGCGGCTGGAGACGCTAGTGATCGTTAGGCTCCCCCGCGGCCTCATCCCACTCACCTCCACCCATAGCGCGGAGGTCATAGCATCGCAAACACACACCATGGGGCGAGAACACCTTACCAATGACGAGGTATGCTCTCTTTTGAGTACATGTTCCAGGGTTCGCTAACAGTCCACAGTTCTTCACTCAGCTCGGCAACCTCTTCGAGCACAATCGCAAAAAAGGCCACGGCAGCGTCTACCTGACCCAGAAACGCCTGACATTTGACTCGACCTCTACACCACCGACACCTACAAAGGTCGCCGACGACCCGTTATGGGACACGCATCCTGAAAATCCGCTACCGGTCCTGGTCCGCGCATCGAACAACAGAAGCGACAAGAAGGCTGGCACGGACAGGCAAGATGTTGCCAAGATTGTCTTGAGCACGGTCGTGAAGCCAGACGACATCGACACTTTCTATATACGATACGCCGAGGCATGCAAGACAGGCATGTCGTCGTTGAAGAAGAGAGATAGGAAGAAGGGCAAGAAGGACAAGAAAAAGAAGAAGGGCGCGGAGGCTAAATGATGAGCAATGACACATGGGATCGTAAAGTCGAAACCATATGGCAGACATGAGCACGCTGTGTACACGAGCCTCGTGACTCAGGCGCGGCCCTGGTATGCCGCGAGCAGATGGCGACCGAGAATCAAAAGAGGAAGCGGAGCGCAACGAGAGCGGTCACGCGGCCTGTCTAAACTTCGAAAGGAGCAATGTGGCGCGCTCAGAATGATCACGGAGATGCACCTTGGTACAGCCATATACCCATAATTGACACAGTATCAAGCACTGCCATCACTTCATTCTGTCTATTCCGTTCAAGATTTCGATCTATTCTTGAACATCCTCAAGTTTAGTGGCAACGGCTGTCCCATCCAAGTCGCCCTCTGCGTATGATCCCTCTCTTCTTCATCTGTGTTAGGATGAATGAGCGCCGACAAAGGCCCTCTGTTGATCACCAGCCAAGGGATAAAAGCACCAAACTGGCTAGGCGTAAATAAATTGACTTCGAACATGCCGATGGGATGTGGTCCAAGTGGTCTATCCCAGATTCTGTAGATACGAAGCTCGGGAACTGACACATTATGTAAATACTTTACGCTTGGAGAAGTAAAAGGGCGAGCTGCGTAGGGGACGTACATTCGCGCCGTATACGTTCCCACAGCTCAGTTGCGAACTTCAGCTCTTCTGCCTCGGTTTGCAGAAAGTAGATGTGTACGCTGATTGCGATTAGCTCAAGAGCATACTACCTATACAGTTGTAGCTGTACTCAAAGCCACCACGTTCGCCGTTGGTGATGGGCGATACGAATGACGTGTACGCTTCGCTCTTCTTCTCCGCCGGTGGGTTTACATAGGATTTTCCATCTGCAGCTTTCTCTCTGCTAGCTGTCAGTACGGGAGAGGTCCATCGAGTGGTCTAACGTGCTCTGGCAATGGCTTGAGGTTCTGGTAGCCTTCGAGAGGAGAGGGGAATGTGTAGAGACTTGGGTCTGCCATGCTGATGTGCTAGGTCACTTCACAATAGAGATTCAGAACAGGGACTGAGGTCTTTACGAGTTGGGAAGTTGCTTGACACGATTGCATGGCGCCATTAGCCATTGTTAGTCAGCGCGCATAATTCTGCACGTGAAGCAATTGGACTCAGCATCTCGACGATGATACTTTCGTAAGCTGCGTGCATGACACGTGGATACACACACACGCTCTCAACCTTCCCATTTCTGGAGGCATAGAGTGGTAGTCATGCTTGCTACAGGACAACGTCGGAGGTTGTCTTATCAGAAACCCCAGTCGGACATGAGTCGCTCCACGTTCGGCCAATGAGGGGCAACAGCCCCGCGCATGACTCCGAACACAGTATAATTTCGAGAGACAGCAACGCGATTGACACACTGACACACTCGACATAGCCAATTGCTGCCACCATGGCGGACGCTACCTACTACATCGACGAAGACGTCGGTCACGATATCCCCGAGCAGACAGGTGACGAGAGCCTGCCCTACAAGTCGCTCGGATATGCCATCTACCAGAAAGGCGAGGCCGCCAAGTTCAAGACACGGAAAAGCGTGACGGGCGAGGTGGCCGAGGGCGCTGACCCTTCGTCGCGCATGGAGTGGAAGGATGCCGCCAAGTCAGCCCTGAAGAAGGCGGTCAACTATGCAAAGACGCTGAAGAAGAAGGCCGAGAAGGAGGGTGAGCAGCTGGCCCTGCGCGCAAAAGAGCAGGCTGCCCGCAGCGAGGTGCTCGAGGAGGCCAAGAAGGTTGTGCTCGAGGAGGACAAGAGCCTGCCGGCGCCTATCAAGATCAAGCTCGACGACACAGACGCGAGCAAGATCACACTGGGCGACGGCAAAGACGTCAAGGGGACACGCGTCAGGGTATTTGGACGTGTGCACCGTGAGCGCAAGCAGAGCAAGGTCCTGTTCATCACATTAAGAGATGGATACGGCTACATGCAGGTTGTCCTGACCGGCAAGCTGGCCGAGACCTACGACGCCCTCACCCTGACCCGCGAGACCTCGATGGAGATCCTCGGTGAGCTAAGGCAGGTCCCTGCCGGCGCCCACGCCCCCAACGATCGCGAGCTCCACGCCGATTTCTACAGAATCCCTTCAATCTGGAAGGCAGCGGGCGGTGACGATGCCATCACCAACCGCGTCTCCAAGGACACTGAGCACGCGACACTTCTCGACCTGCGTCACCTCACCCTGCGCGGTGAGACTGCCTCCAAGGTCATGATTGTCCGCGATGCCGTCGAGTTTGCCTTCAACAAGGTGTACAAGGAGCTCCGCCTGCGCAAGGTCTCGCCCCCGGCGCTCGTCCAGACCCAGGTCGAAGGCGGCGCAACACTCTTCAAGTTCGGGTACTACAACGAAGAGGCGTACTTGACGCAATCCTCGCAGCTCTACCTCGAAACCTGCCTCCCCTCCATGGGCGATGTATACTGCATCGAGAAGTCGTTCCGCGCTGAAAAGTCCCTCACCCGCCGCCATCTGGCAGAATACACGCACATTGAGGCCGAGCTCGACTACATCAACTTCGACGACTTGCTCACCCACTTGGAAGAAGTCATGTGCCGCGTCCTCGAGGTCACCACATCTGACCCCGTGATCAAGCAGCATATCTTGGATCTCAACCCGGAGTTCCAGATGCCCGAACGGCCCTTCAAGCGCATGAAGTACCAGGACGCAATCGACTGGCTCGTGGAGCACAACATCGAGAACGAAGACGGTGAGCCGCACAAGTTCGGCGATGACATTGCTGAGGCCGCCGAGCGCAGAATGACCGACATCATCAACAAGCCCATCTTCCTGACCCACTTCCCCGCCGAGATTAAGGCCTTCTACATGCTCAAGGACAGCGAGGACCCGCGCGTCACCGAGTCCGTCGACTGCCTGATGCCCGGCGTCGGCGAGATTGTAGGAGGAAGCATGAGGATGGACGACAACGACGAGCTCATGGCCGCTTTCGCACGAGAGGGTATCGATCCCTCGGCGTACTACTGGTACACAGACCAGCGCAAGTAAGTTCCCACTCACCCACCCAATCCAGCCCCAGCAGAGAAGAAAAAAAGCGCAGTACAGCGCTCTCGTCGAGAGAAGAAAGAAAACCACCCCGCTAACCATCCACCCAGATACGGATCCTCCCCGCACGGCGGTTACGGTCTAGGACTCGAGCGCTTCCTCGCATGGCTATGCAAGCAGCACACCGTGAGGGACTGCTGCCTGTACCCGCGCTACTTCGGCCGCTGCAAGCCCTGAGCCCCGACATCGCACTCAAAGTCACGCCGTTTAAATTACCCAGCAAAACAGCACATACGCTTCTCCTGCGACACGATGGTAACATCAAATCAGTTTTGAGAACAGAAAGAATATTAATGCGAGGCCTCGCTGCTTCGCTGGGTACGGGCTGGGTTGCACCGGGTACAACAATGAATCACTTACATCCAATCGTTGCGTCAGTCCTTGTGTATATGTGTGGGTGCATGGGTGCCTTTGTGCGTGCGTGTGACTGCGTGTTGTCTTTGTGCCATGAGACAGCGTTTCCCCAGTTGGGCGATCCAATGTGCTCGCCCTTGGGCTGCATTATGTGTCGACAGCGTGGCCAAGACAGCGTGCTGTGTCGTGTCTCGCCAGCATCGTTCTGTTTCGCCGGGGAGACCTTGCCGTGCGCGTAAACGTGAGAAAAGAACTCAAGACCAGATCAATGTGAATTTTGTCGAGGGAAAAATGTAGTGTATCTTCTGGCTTCAATTCAATTCATCTCATGTCCAAGCTAAATTCTACATGAGTGCAATGCCAGGCCAATACAATTCAACTTGTCCCGCGGATATGCAAGCGAGAGTACGATGCCAAAAAAAAAAAAAAAAAGCACAACTCTTCGTAACAGCAAGGACAAGATCCTATGACAGATAGCTCTGCGCCGAGAGCTCAAAAGAAGCAAAATACACAGTGTGCCGGCAGTGACCGGTCCAAACGCCTCGCTATGCAGATTGATACAGCGGGGAGCTTCTGACAAAGGTGTGATAGGTGATACAAAAATAGTGTAGACGGATTGCGCAACTGCGCAAACCAGATGATGGGTAGATGTTCAGGGGTTGGGAGGGATGCGGAAAGGTCGAGACAGATGTCTTGGTTGAGCGTGGAGGATGGAAGCTGAGCCGTTTAGCCGAGTAGGGAGAGCGCATTCAATTCGGCCATCTCTAGCTATCGATGTTCGATAGTCAGGAGTCCGCTCGGGTCCATAGCTCGGGAAATTCTCGTGTACAGATGCGTGGAGGCATGACGATGGTCGAGACCTGGTCTAGCTTACGACGCCACGACTAGGGTAAACCTTAGCCTCTGCAGGCGGTTGAGTGACGTTCAGGAAGCGTTGAGGCGACGCTGAATGAGTTCCTGTAGCTTCAATAGCTGTGCACGCTCATCAGCGGCCACAGGCGGAGGGGCAGAGTTGTCAATGGATGCAACGACCTCCTCAGGAGCTTCGGCCTGTTTTACTTGATTAGCGCCGATGACCGAGATAACGCAGGCGGGGCACCGGGGAAACTCACTGTGAGCGTGAGGACGAGACTATCAATGGTGCCTTCGCTCAGGCCAATGTCCTGCTCTTTCTTTGCAAGGCGTGTTAGGTTGAGTGCTGCTTGTTGTTGTCGGAGACTGTGAGTCATGAAGTTCTGCATCGATGCCTTGCGCTGGGCAGCAACGTATGCGTTGTTCTGTACTGCGCAATTCCTCACAACCTTGCGACTATGGAAATCGTTAGCGATCAGTGCCGGTATACAGAATGGTTCGTCGTACCTCTTGACCTTGCTCAGGAAGTCGGCGATCAGTCCTCGCTCAGGCACGCGATATACTTTAGAGTTGACGTCCTTGACCTCGAAGCCAGTGTAGTTGCCTTCGCCATCGGTGTCATCGTCGGTGTCGTTGATTATGTCGATCAGGCCATTGTTTCGCATGCCGCGAGAGAAAGTTGGCTCAACAATCTCAGGGTTCTTGCGCCTCCGGATCTTACGTGGGACTCGGGTAAAAGTGGCATCACCCATCTCAGCATCATCGTATGCCCCGTTGAGGTCATTTTGCAGCAACAATCCACTGCGAAGGTCGTGCTCGATGTGACGTGGACACCTCCAGGCATCGCGTTGTGATGCCTCGAGGCTGATGTGTGGGGGGTTAGCGAGGGGTGGATCGACACAGTCCAGGTGCCAATACGCATGACAAAAGTCGCACTTGAGCATTTGTCGCTTGTTGCCGCTCGAGACACCACACTGGACGCACAAGATGGGTTTGTCACCATCAAGTACTTTGATATAGTCGGGTCTCTGGTAGCCGTAGCCACTACTTTTTGCACTGCAACGTGTCAGCGCCTAGTCACGCGTCAGGACGCGTCGTACTCACAGTGGGAACTTCTTGATCTCCTCAAAGTACGATCCATCTCCCCGTGCAGACACATCTTCAAAGTGGTTCTGTACTTCCTGCGGTAGGGCAAAGGCGCGCGGGTTCGTACGCTCAAGAGCCTTGAACAGTAGCCCAAGACTTGGGTAGGTCTCGGTAGCAGTATCGTCAGGTACACTCAACCTGGCGGTACACTCATAACAGTAAAACGACCCTTCTGGGACCTGCACGCGTGGTGGATCACAGCAGAGAAGGTGGAAAACACGTGGGCAGCCTTCGCAGCACACAAATTCGCCTGTGCCTCTGCAAGCAGAGCAGAGGTCGTCGCTCTCTGACTGCGGCGAGTTCTGCCGTTCTGTTAGAGGCGATGACAAAACCGAATTTGGAGGCGAAAAAGGAAACTGAAGTGGCGTGGCTTTCGTGTCGATCCGCATTTGAAGTTGAAGATGAAATGGTTGAATCGTGGTCGGGAAGTGTGTTGGTGAAGGAGGAATGGTGTGGTTGGATGCTTCGGGAAAATGAGTGGAACTTACTGGATCGTTGTCATCAGGCCCCAGCTGTCTCGAACCGCCACCGCCATTGAATGCTACACCAGCAATAGGTCCACCGTCCCGATTCTTAACAGGCCTATGCATGTCACATATTAGCTTCCTGATAATTTGATGATGGTTTTCCAAGGTGCAAGGCAAACACGTGCAAACACGTAAAGTTTGCTCACTCGCCGAGGAAGAGCCTGTGCTGAAACTGCCACTGGCACTGCCCAGTCTTCCAGCCAACTGCAAAAGGGATAGCAAGGGAACACGAAGGAAGGAAAACTCACGATCGCTTTGTTCTGGCAGCCTGGCCGTTGTTCAGCTTGAGCCGCTTGATGGCTGGTTGTACTGCAGGCGTTGAGGGTCGTGAGACAGCTGCTGACTCCAGCTGAGGTGAGGAAAACCGTGACATGTCTTCGCGCAGACGCTTTGCGCCGTGTGGCATCCGTCCAGCACGCCGCGGTTGATCAGAGTCTACTGGAGGTCCAACTGCGATCATGGACTCAGTCAAAGACTCCGTTTCCAAGATCTCATCATCGAAACGGACATCAGATTGAGGGAACGGGAGCTCGAACTGGCGCAATGGCTGAGCGTCTGCCATCTCCTTTCGCATTTGGTAGATCTGTTCAAGATCTTCGATCTGCTCAGCAGTTGCAGGTTGTTGCTTGTGTGCATGTTTTCCAAATAGCTTTCCTTTGTTTGCGTGCTTCTTTCCAGCACGAGCCACAGCAGCGTTCTTACCCTTCTTCACAGCTGCAGCAGGCGCTGGTGCCGAAGACTTCTCTTTCGACTGAGCGGGTGTTGGCGGGCCTTTTTGGACAATATCTTCGTTGACATCTGACAGTTCGGAATCACTTCCATCGCCTTCATCAGGCGTGTTCCCTGCTGGAGTGGGCGCCGCAGAAGAAGCCCCGCCATCAACATCCATCTCGCTTCCCGGTGCCAGATAATCGTTCGAGACATGCTTCTTCCGGGGTGACTTTGAAGGCATTCGTGGTGCAGTCTCAACCGAAGGTTCAACTGCAGGGAGAGCGGGGGCTGTGCTGAACGGGTGCGGTGAAGGCAATGCTTGGGCCGACGAGTCCGCGGCTGTGTATGCGTCCTCCATCGCAGAATCTGCTGATATCATAACGTGATCGTTTTCTTCATTATCGTGAACGAAGGATATTGAGTCGTCAGGAGCTACCTCGCTGCTAGGTCGCGGAGAAGGCTGTTGACTGATTCTTGGCGAACCGACAAGAGAACCGTTGCGCTGATCGTGCTTTCGCTTCTTTTTGGCCTCATATTTCACAGATTTCTTCAGTGCTTTGATGTTTTCACGGAACGTACTCCACTGCTCTGTGGTCTGGTGCTGATGGACGACGGCATCGACCACATACGCAATGCTGGGGTCGCTCGAGCTCATTCTCATTAGCTGCTTCAGCGCCTCACCAAGACGCGGCTTGCGATTGCGATGAGCTGACTCTGCCGCCGCCAGTAGGGCAATCTTCGCGCGTTGTGTAGTCTCGCTATCCCGCGGTTGCTCTACAGCTTGCACTGCCGGACTCGTAGGGGCTGATGCAATTTGAGGCGTGCCAGCTTTGACCGGCGTTCCCGCTTGCACAGGTGTCTTTCCCTGCACAGGTGTTTTGCCCCTGACAGGAGTTTTCGACACCGGCACCTTTTTCTTTGTCTTGTTGGGGACGTAGTCATCGTCTTCGTCCTCGTCCTGTGGCGGAAGCTCCAGTGGCAGCTCGTCCTCCTCTTGTCTCTCCGAATCATCCGGCTCGAGCTCAGGAGCGGGAGTGACTTCGGGGGTCGACCCAACCTCGTCACTGAAAATATTGCCCTTCCCCGCGAGAGACTTTCGCGCAGCTGCGTCGCCACCCATCGCGCGCGTGCGCTGCTTGACCTTGGAGGAAGGAGGCACTCCCAACGCCCCCATTTGCTCCAGGACGCCATGGCGAGCAAAGCCGTGCTCTTCGAACGATGGCGTGGGATTTTGCATCGCAGGTTCAGTCCACTCCATGATTGATCGCTGGTGCTTCTCTTTCGCTGAATCGGTGGGCGTGCCGGTGGGTGAGGCGTACGGGGTGGTGCTGGACCGGGGACCACGGGCGCTTTTGCGGAGCGGCATGGCGAGACGTGAGAGAACTGGCGAAGTGTGAGCGCGCAATTCGCGAATTTTGTACTTGTACTTACTGTCCACGCGTACTACCCGGATATTTTACGCGCAGATAGCGCCCCGAAGCCCGTGCCCGGCGTGTCGTGGGTGGGTGGTTGGGGTTGCAAGCAAGTGAGTTCTGTAGAAGGTTCACAAATTCGAGGGATACTTAGGTCAGCGATCTTGGAGGACGTGCCCCTTCAGATGTCAACCCTGGCAACCACAATGATCGCCGATCGGTGATAATTAAATCAGTGGAAGTGCAAGGGGGAGAAAATCCGTCGACATAAGATTTGGGAAGTTTGGGAGAGGTCGGTTTTGTGAGGTCAGGGAGGTCGTTACCACAGGAGGGGGAAGGCTCGCTATATGTACTCCGCCTCTTCCGCAACCCTGACCTTCACTCTCACCGGTCATACGTCTCAGCCTTTGAGTTATTTGGGCTGTTTTATTTGCGTTATCTACCTAAAACAGGACGGTTGCCTATTTGTTGAAGTTTCTCTCGAAGCCTGGCGGTTCACTATAAATCTATAGCTTGCCATCTACCATTCGCATGCATGTCACGTCTGTGAGAAGTACAGCTCTACAGAAAAGAAGGGTCATTCGTACATTCCGAAGACTTGAGCTGGAACAAACATGACGGGATACGCATTTGGGTCGTTGTTTCACACTGTCAGTGACCAGTTGACCGTCCACACAAAAGACTGACCAAGCATACAAGACTACCACTCGGATTTTCTACGCCAGACGCGCGATGAAAATGAAGCTAGGGCCTTACCTCTTTCTTACAGCTTGCGTGTACGTATGTGATAAGTTCACAGGCGCATGCTAGGAAAAGGACCATCATGAGTTGTATGCGCAGATCAGGAGGGACGATGAAGGAGCAGGAACACTGAGATCATGGAGGACTCAGGGAGCATATGCTGAGTGCTAGCTTTTTTCCTTTTTCTAATCGATCAGCCTAGTCTCACTCCTTGCTCATGCACGCGCAGTGCACAGGTGGCATAGATGCAGTGACCTTACGAATCACGAAATGAAGCATCAGGGACAGTTCAAACAAAGCTGGGACACGGCGTCTGTCCTTGGGGTTCTGGAGAAGCTTGTATGTAGGGCCTGGTTAAAGCAATTCCACGCTACACCGACAATGACGGACAGTGTGCTGGCAGCAAACCGCAGATGCATTCCTATCACGAGGTCCAGGACAGAGCAAGAGACATTTGGTAGACTTTTCATTCTTTTGTAGGCTGCTGTAGCCATTGCCTAGTCGTGATTCACACCCTTACTCATCAAAGCTCAGGCAGGCAAAATCGACCAAAATTCACCCCTGTCCTGTTTCCGCAGAGTACACTACCCTGGAATCAAGAACGACGTCCGTGAGATGTACGCAGACACTTCTGATACTACGCTTACTCGTCGTCGCTCTCCTCCTCAGCGGCCGCCTCGCCGGCAGCAGCCTTCTTGGCGGGCTTCTTCTTCTTCTTCTTATTCTTCTTGGTGGAGGCCTTGCCAATGGGCTGCTCAAGAATCTTGAGAATCTCCTCGTCCTCGATCTTCTTGTCGGACTTGACCTTCTCGAGGTCCAGAGCAGGGGGCTGGGCCAGACGCTGGAGACCGTTCTTGGTGACAGCGACGGTGGAGAACAGCCTAGCAACGGGCTTGCTGTCCTTCTCGACAACAACCTCGTACTGGCGGAGGACACCGCCACGGACGCACTCTACGACACCGACCTTGGCGACCTTCTCGTCCTCGATCTGGCGCAGAGAGAAGGGGAAAGTACCGAACCTCTTGACGACCTCAGACAGGAGCTGTCTTGAGGTAGGGCGCTTGAGACCGAAAGTGTTGGCTGTGCGGCGGTGGAGGGTGGTCCTGTTGCCGTTGTTCTTGACCTTTCCGCTTCCGAGCGAAAGACCGACCTCAACACCCCAGACCTCGCCAACCTCAGGAAGACCCTCACCACGGACACCCTCGCCGGGGGAAAGGATGATCTTCTTCTTGGACTCGATCTCGTTGTGCTCGAACTGCCAGATGGTAGTGCTCTCGACGACGTTGCAGCCGTATGCCTTGGCGACCTTCTCGAGCATCTGGGTCATCTGGCCCTGTGTGTAAGGCTTGCGAGCGGCGTTCTTCTTCTGCTCCTCCTCGTCGCCGTGTGCGACAAGACCGGGAGGGACCATCAGTCTCAGGAGAAGCTCGTTTGCGTAGTATGTACCCAACAGAAGGTCCGCCTCGGCTCCAGTGATCTCGCCGGATGCGCCAACAACGACGTTGTCGCAAACAATGGCGGCGAAGCCATCGATCTGAGCACCGAGCTGGATCTTGACGACCTCGCCGGCCTTCAGTGTGGCGCCAGACTCCTCAGCATCGGACTTGAGGGGAGTGTACGGTGTAACGTAAGAGCTGGGAGAGATGGTGGTGCAGTGGCCGACGCCCTTGGGGATCTTCTTTCCCCTGTAGACCTTGCCGACTTCCTCCTCGAGGAGCTTGTCACCGCGCTCGCAGAGCTCGACGATGCTGGCGCCCTCAGAGATCCATCCTGCAAAAGTCAATATTCGAGTCACACGATCGTCGCGGCGGTCGGCGCGTGGGTCGAGACATCGTTACGCACCGGAGACTTCCTTGAGGACCTTCTGGGAGATTTCGGCGGCGACCTTGTACTTGGTCAAGGTGTCCGGGTTCGCGAGCGTGTAGTCTGTCGTCGTCAATCAGCATTGTACTACATTGGCGAAGCTAACCACCAAGCTTCCTGAGCGCGTATGCGCCCTGGCTGGAGCTTGCAGTTTGGCTTGTGAAGATCGTGTTGAGCATACCGACTACCTGTGCCTCAGCCATGATGATGGATTGCTGAGTAAACTGGGGTTCGAGGTGAATGCCAGAAAGAGGTGTGGTGAGCGGTAGCTGTTGTTTTGAGTGCCCCACTGAGGGGGTCTTTCCTCGCTTAAAGACCAATGACGATGGTGCCTGACACTCGATCTCGAGTTTAAGATGGAGAAACAAGACCAAATCCGGCGTTGGAACGTGTGACGTCTATGTGGTGAGATCATTGTGGGCTGGACTCAATTGTCTGTTGTCTCAGCTTTCACAACCAGATCCAAACAAACCAGCTCATTGCGTCAAATTGAAGATGAACGCTCACAGTTGTACAGACTGTTTTGAGACTTGACAGAAATGCACTCGAGTACTACACAATCAACAATCTCATATACCGCAGTGTTCTCGAGCATGGCCAATTAATCCATAGTAGATGCGGTGTCATCTAAAGTCCACAGTCTACCAGAGCGGAAGCTGGGAGTCGTGCTTCGAACGACACAACAAGCGCACAAAAGATGTACAACTGTGCTCACAACACCATCTTATGTACCCTTTAGAAACAGTAAACTCCAAGAAGCCGTCAAAAACCACAATTCCTGATACGGCGAGTAACAACATCTTCTAAGCCAATCTAACCTGACCCTTACAACGCTCAACCTCAACGCGCCAGACACAAATCTAGCTCGAGTAATAAAAAAGCACACAACAGCAACCAAACACCCACTACACCGCGATACCTACGAACTACCCAAAGAACCAGCTCAAAGCTTCTCTAAGTAGATCACATCCGTATCTTCTCCCTATCCACTATCCACACCACTAAGTCAAACATCAGCACACAAAACCCAGATAGACATGGGACAAATCTACTCTTATGTACTTCCTAACCACACGACCACATACCCCACCACTCTCATCTCGTTCCACGACCGCCTGCATCAGTTCACCAAGTGGTAAGCGCTAGGTACCTATCAAGAGTCAGAACCGTACTCCAACTGCATAGAAGATGGTGAGAGAGTGCAAAGAGGATCGAGACAACTGCGGGCCGAAACTAAACGTGGTATGAGGACCAAAGAGCTGGGAGAGGGTGCGCGGATTGTGAGAAGGTGAAGGTGTGGCGGCATGGTATTAGTGCCAGGGATTAGGGGCTGTGGTGCAAACAAGCCAGTCGACCGAGGGAATGTGATCCCGAACCTGAGTTCCCACGAGGTAAAAAACTCAAGAGCGACAAGTGAGTCGAGCGTCACGAAGAATACAGATACAAACAAGTGAATTTCCATCTACCCACTGCTTCGACTCGGTGCGGTGTCTGTGGTGCGTAGGGCAGGGAAAGAAGAGGTTTGATGCAAACACAAAGAAGGACGCTCCATCCCCCGGAGGAAGACGCAAAAAAAGGAGGTCTCGATGCTTGACGTGCTTTCAATGATTTTGCTTTGCTTTGCTGTTTATACAAGAGATCCTAGCGCTTCGTCGCCAAAACCAAAAAAAAAAGATCAGTTCAGATCCATCCATCTATCGATCTGCTGTGAACATCCGTATGCTTGGCCGGCCACGGAACTAACTACCTCGCCGTCCCGCCCACCTAGGAGACCGGCCGTCCAATCCTGCTCGACACATTGCTCATATGCTGCCTATTCTTGAGGTGCAGCTCGAAGTTCGTAACCGATTGGTCAGGCCCAGCATTGTACAGCTTTCCTGGGCAGTCCTGGCAGCGTATCCTCGGGAGGTAGCAGGACCTGTGGTTTGGCGGCAGGGGGTCGCTGGGGGATAGGCCGTCAAGTTTGACGGCTTTGGACTCGATTTTGCCTGTTTCACGGTTCTCGTGTGCTTCGTTCAGGACGACGTAGCGCATCGTGGATTCGAATTTGTGGTCCGGGTTGCGGTCGCGGAGGTCTTGGAGTGCTTGTTGCAGCCAGGATGGGGATGGCGGCTGGGAATATAAGTTCATGCTCAGATACGCAGGTGTGATTGACTTACTGGCTGTGACTGAGCGGGCGCCGGCCATGGCGCCTCTAGTGACCCGTCAGGCTTATATTGCCATTGTTTTGGTTGAGCCTTGGGTGTAGGTGTGGAGGGTGGTCTGGGTGATGCCTCGGAAGGCTTTGAGCTTGTTGCCATGGCTGGAGAGGGGGGAGGGGGCATGGAATTGGCGCCTGGTGTACCTCGCGCTGGTAAGGATGTAGGCGCCATCATAGGAGTAGACGCAGGCTTCGAAAACGCCTTGGGATTTCTCTGCCACTCTCTGAGCTTGGCAGACGATATGCGAAGCTTAACAATAAGCGTAATGGGCTCTGGTACGCTCTCTTCTCGTGCTTCGTACCTCAGCGATCTTGTCGTTGTGCGAGACTCGCGAGACTCCTGAAGCTGAGCGATTTCTGGGGTTGCCGACCGCCCTATGGCTGACCTCATCGCTGCTTGTGCTGACACCGCGGCTCCGCGCATACCTCGTGTACGTGCAGTTCCTCCAGTGATTTGCGCAGGTGCTGGTGATTCCATCACAGAGTCGTCACTATCAGAATCATCAGAATCATCTTCAGCGCCACGCCTCCGGCCTTCCCTCGCTTTCCGCGTCGCCTTGAACAGGTGGCTCTCCTCGAGTGTTTCGGCTGCGCCAGGAAGAACGGAGGAGACGACCAAGGTGCGAACTGTCCGCTGGCGGTCCTTGAGATCCGGCAAGGCAGGCCCTCCGCGTCGATTGACTGATCGTTTCTGTCGCCGCTGTTCGCGCATGATGGATAACTCTGCACGTTCCAGTTCGGCGTGACTCAGCTCATACAAGTAGGGCTGGAAGTCCTTTGTCGATTGCATAGGGCGGAACACCGAAGGCAAAGGAGACGCAAGGAAGTTGTCGTGGATGTCTACGTCCTCCACTGGTCGTCCGTCAAAGGGATGACCCGTGATATACAGACTCTTTGTGAACATCTGGCACTGCTCTCGTATCGAGTGCGCGATTGCTGTGATGAATTCCCCACTAAGAGAAAGATCGGCAGCCATCTGTCTTGCAAATGCCTCTGGCGAGTTCAACGCGTTATTAATCTCCCACTCAAACTGGTCCACGAGCGTGTGCTGTCCGATTGTGATGTTCAACTTGATCAATATGCGCATCTCGTCGTTCTTGTATGCCGAGTACGATTGTTGTGGGTCGAGAGGCTCGTCGTCGAAGAAGGCATGCGGGTAGTAGTCCTGGATCTGTTCGCGGATTTCGCGGTCGACTTGGTGTATCACGTTCTGGTGCAGCTCGGGGGGGATCTGGAAGTCTTCGACAAGCGTCCGTGCGACCAGCAGAGGGTCTGTGACGCGATCGTGCAGGTTCCACGTAAACGTGTCGCGCAGCTTCAGTCTGTCCAGCTCGATGTCCAAGCGTACGGGGACCAGTTCCTCGATCTGTTCGGCCTGTTGCGTGCCCTTCTCCCTGTCCACCTTCAACTGCGGCGCCGCACGTCGGCCGGCGCGCTTGGCCTGATTGGGATACAGAAGCTGTGGCAGCTGGGAGCGTGGGTCTCTGGGGTTGGTCTGCGTGTCGGTAATGCCGTTGCCGTAGCCAGCGTAGCCGTATCCAAAGATGGCGCCAGGGTTCTGTCGGCGCACCGGGAAGACTTCTTCGCGGTAGAAATCACGGAGGTCGTTCAGCTCGCCATAGACGTGCTCCGAGTACTTGCTGCGCTCGTACTTGTTGACGCTGTCCAGCAGATCGCGGGCAATGTAGCGATTAAGCAGCGCCGTCTGCTGCGTCTTCTGCTCGTCGGTGAGCTCGTCGGCGGCGGCAGCGGCAGCGGTCGAGGGCTTGCGCGAGCCCGAATGCGAGCGCTTGCGTGACGCGCCATTGGCAGCGTCCGCGGTAGGGGAGTCCATGTTCAGGCCCGAGGCAGCGAGGACTGCCTTTGCCTTTTGCTTGCCGTCGCGGATCGCGTTGTTGTCGGCCGGCGCATCAAAGCTCGAGGCGGCCGAGGAAGCATTGGTGGGCTGCTGGACCGCGCCGTTCTGGCCAGACGCGCCGTTTTGCGAGTGCGACGAGTCTTGCAGTGTGGGAGCGTTGGCGTGGGCGTCGGCGCCGGCGGGAGATGGCATGGCGTGGATGGAGAGTCGAGGTTAGAGGGCAGCTGCGCGCATGGAGCCTGCCAGAGGTTAGTGGGCGTCGAATGCGGTCGCGACGAAGCCAACGCGCAGTGGCATCGCGAACAGCAACACCAGGGCAGCAACAAACACGATGACGCCTCGAGAGAGAAGGAGAAGGAAAACATACACCACACCCAGGGACTATGCACTCTGCGCGTCGTCGCTCGGCTGGGCCTCTGTTTGGCTGAGGGCAGGAACTGCCGATCGGTCGGTCACGAGGTGAATCCACCAGGCAGAGCGCACGCCGGCAGGGCACTCGAGGCGCAGGTATTGGCACGCCCGAATCGGCGAAAACGGTCCTCGGTTCTCTGTTACCTACACTCTGGGATCTAGGGGCAATTGGGGCGCGGGAGGATAAGCGTCGGAATGATGCCGTCACCGTGTGTGGTGTCAGACTGCCTGGAGCCTGGAGGTCCTCGTCAAGGGATCGCGCGCCTGTGCTGCACCGCCTAGACTGCATCACACAAGCCGGGAACGCTGCACTTGAGGCGTCTACCAACAGCCCTCTACATGCAGCTAGTGCCCCGAGGTGGGTGTATCATGCTGTAAACCCACCTGAGTCGTACTAATTCATGTCCCCACTGTTCTGTGGTGCTTTCGCTTTACACATTCACCTCTGCCTCACGTGACGCGCCAAGCCTGACGAACTGATCAAGGGGCTGAGTGGAGTCCATGCGCATGAAATGTACTCTTGTGTGAATCCTTACAACACAAGACATTCGAGTCGTTGACACTACAATGATGAGCATCACAGTGCTGTGTAGTACTGCAACACGACTCGACTGTCGAGTCGTCGAGTGCAAGTGGCCATGGTGGTTCAATCTGTGCATTAAACGCTTTCAATAAGAAGAAGCTGCTACCATACAGCCCAACGCCTGTGTCCTCCCAGACCGTTTTGCTGTGGACCGAACGCTATGAACGAAGAGACCGCATCCATCTAGAAACATCATCGTAACCTGGGCCTATAACTCGTGGCCATTGTCTGATCTGACTGACGCTCACCATTCCCGGCATGACTCTTGCAGCTTATGGACAGGCAGGTGAAAGTCTTGTTGAAGGTCAACTTCTGCAATGACGACAATCATGTAGATCATAGGAGAGAGTCGAGCCTTGTAAAGACGCTCAGACATGCGGCGACCACCTAGGAGATTGTTAGTTCGACAGCATCTGAGTAGGTTGCAGCAAAACTCACCTCCATCTGCAGCTCCTTGTCCTTGCCCGAGTTGATTTCGTCGTTGATGAGCTGGCCCAGGTTGGCACCCACACCCTGTCCACCGCCTGCTCTCCTGGCAAACGGCCATTGCGAGTACTCTGCCAGCAGCTCATCGACCTGAGCGAAGGCGCGCTCCCTCGCCTCGTGTCCGAGCGTAGTGAGAGCATTCTCGAGCACGTTTGCAGCATAGGCAGCGCAGACCATGGCGACGGTTCGCAGCGTTCTGAACTCGAGCTCTTCGGGCAGGAACTGGCTGCCAGGGAGGACGACGGTGCGGTTGGTGAGGAGGTTGCGGACTCGGCGTCTGATCTCGTCCTTTGCCGCGCCCTCTGCGACGGGATGTGTGGCCATGTCAAACAGGAGGAAGTTCTTCTTTTCGGTGCGCAGGATGCCCTTGTCGACGAGGCCCTTGCAGAGACGCTCGCGGACTTGCTTCAGCTGGTAGCCAATCTTCATGAGGTTCCATGTCTCGCCTGTTGCTGTCAGTCAGGGTACGGGCACGCACACGTGGTGGACATGTGGGAGCTCACCGCTCATGAGATCGATCCACGAGTTGACGCTCATCTTCTCGCTCGACTTCATCATCTTGAGGGCCTCGTCCAGCAGCACTTCTCCTGTCAGCGTGTCGTCAATGACCTCAATGACGCGGTCTGCAAGAGGGAAGCGCCGCCGCGACGAGTCCTTCTGCATGCTTATGCGGCCCCTGAAGGCCAATTCTATGACGATGCATCCGCGCAGTGCGTACGAAATGTTGTCGTTCCAAAAGGAAAGGTATCCCTAGGCTCGAGTATCAGCGTGCGCCGTCACCCAGGGGAGCCCGCCCGCGGCCACGCACCTGCTTGTCCTTGAGGCCCATGAGGATAATCTCCTCCATGAGCGTCAGCTTGGGCTGCTTGCTACGCTCGGCATTCTCGCTGATGTCCCGCGGGTCGAAGGCTATCTTGTGGCCGTTCTCCGAGTCCTCGTACGATGTTTCTGGCGCGCGGTCGCGGTCGTTACGGGGTGCAGGCGAAGCCACGCGGCTGCCTTCGTCCTCGGCGCCGCCTGTCGCCGCACCAGCTCCTCTTCGGCGCACCACGCCGGACGTCGAAGCCATCAGGTGTGGTTGTGGAGCGGAGTGGGGGTTGTCTTGTAAATTATGGGCGCTGCTCCTCGATGGGCTCAGAGATGGCGGCGCTCGGGCGCATGCGCGTCACTTTCAAGATTGCGATCCGGCGGCTTCGAGCTTTGGCGGGGCGAGCGGTGCAAGAGAGGGAGAGCGCAGCTGAGCCGGGACGTGTGGATAGTCGACAGCCGATAGTCGAAAGGGGTGTCTGACCGGAGCGTTCGCCTGAGACGGGGTGGAGAACAATGTTCCTCGTTCGTGTCACGCCGTCCATGGCCAACTCAAGGGCGCCTGCGACATATCGGCCCCAAGCGGGCTCCGTCCAGCGAACAGAAGCCACCAACACGGTCAGCATTCACGCGAGCCACGGTGCACATGTCGTGGAAAGTGGATAGCCTCGTTTCTATCAAAAGTACTTGTTGCCATCCCAAAGCTGTTTTACACGCAGGGAAATATATAACAATGTCGGCAGAACCGACAGACCAGTCCCACTCCCTGCTTCTTTCGAACATGTTCAATCATCTTCAACCGTCTGCAAGCACCCGGCGCTCCATTACCATCTAGTGAGCTGTTGAGACGTTAGCAACCGTCGTTGGTCTCCATTTGCAGTGCTTCTTACCGTCAGGCTGGGCCAGGATGTACTCCACTGCTTGCTTGACTGTACTTGTCGTCAGTATATATACGAGCTTGGGATGTGAACTAGCGCCTACCGCTGTGGATAGCATCGGCCTGCTTGTCTGGGATCTCAATGCTGAACTCCTGTGCTGCTGTCAGAGCTGTCACGCGCATGTCTCTCCAATGCGACTAACCTCCTCGATGGCCATGACGACCTCTACGGTGTCGAGGCTGTCAAGACCGAGGTCGTTGTGGAAGTGCGACTCCCCGTTGAGCTAGATCATGTAAGTGGGCGTCCTCTTGAGTCGTGCACGTCTATTGGTAGCTACCTTGGAGGCGTCCTGGACCTGTGTATTTGTTAGCCATGCTACGCTCCCTTTCCATCCTGGCAGTGTATCGCCGTACCTTGTCGAAGTTCTTCAGCAGGTCCATTATCCTGCCCTGGACCTCTTCTTGCGACAGGCCGGCGCTGGAGGCGTAGCTTCGTACGGCCTGGAAGTATGCGGCGGGAGTGATCTGCTTGGGCTGGACGAAGGCGCGCGCCGGACGGGCAATTGAGGCCTGGCATCGGGGAGCGGCGCGGACGGCGGACCTGGCGGACCTGAGGAGAGCTGTGCGGAACATGTTGGGCGGGTGGGAGCGTGTCGAGGGGCGATGGGTCGGGGTGGGAGGTAGTAGTTGATGATGCTACTAGACGACTGCAAAGAAAGCTTCCGTCATGCACGTGACCTGGGGGAGTATGATGCGCACCAACAACACACGGCAAGAGTAGGATCAAGTCGAAAAGAGTGACCCGTGAAGCTCTCAATTAGCTGAATAAGTTCATTGAATCCCTCCACGCCATACTGCCCACCCCCGGATTTGCCTCTCTTACATCGTTGACGCCCTCTCGTCGACGCCGCCTCGCCCGCATTCAGCCAATCAGCGCGTGCGTGAACACCTTTGAATCTCGGTCATCATCAACCTCACAATTGTCTGCCCAGCCCAGCTCTACACCTCCCACCGCCGCCCACCCACGTCTCCCGCGCCCACGATGGCCAGCACAAAGCCATTGATGATGCTGGCACGCGGCCCATCGGCCACAGCCCTGCTCAGGCAGTCGCAGTTCGCTCCACGCTTCGCCTCGCCCGCCACCGTCGCCCTCTTCAGCACAACCTTTGCTCGCGCCGCCACGCCTGCAGGGCCTCCCCCGCCTGGTTTCCGTTTACCGCGCCAGAAGAAGTGGGATGAAGGCGAATCGGCTTTGGACAAGGCCGGCAAGTACTTCTTGCTCATGGAGATGTTCCGCGGCATGTACGTGTCGCTGGAGCAGTTTTTCAGGCCACCGTAAGTGTTCAATTGGTGCTTCCCTCTGCCACGAGGGGCTTGGAATGCCGCTTCTGACGGTTGCTCAGATACACCATCTTCTACCCCTTCGAGAAAGGCCCCATCTCCCCCCGCTTCCGTGGCGAGCACGCCCTGAGACGGTACCCGACTGGCGAGGAGCGCTGCATTGCCTGCAAGCTCTGCGAAGCCATCTGCCCGGCGCAGGCTATCACAATTGAGGCCGAGGAGCGCATGGACGGCAGCAGGAGGACTACACGCTACGATATCGACATGACAAAGTGCATCTACTGCGGTCTCTGCCAGGAGAGCTGCCCCGTCGATGCGATTGTTGAGGGTAAGCCGTACCCTTCGTATGCCAAGCTGGTTGGTATGCTAAACATCCCATAGGTCCCAACGCTGAGTACGCCACCGAGTCGCGAGAGGAGCTCCTGTACAACAAGGAGAAGCTGTTGGCCAACGGAGACAAGTGGGAGCCCGAGATTGCCGCCGCTGCCCGCGCGGATGCGCCTTACAGATAACGAACGAGCAAGCAGCGAAAGAGAGAGAACGGTGCTCAGGTCTGTATATAGTAGGAGAGCCGTCGTGTCCAAGTCAGCAGTTGGTTTCCTTTGTGATTGTACCGTGATTGTACAAGAGTAAAACTCAAATTCCAAGTTCAACAAGTACTCAATCTGCCACTCTCCAGCCGTGCAGTGAGCTGTTCAATTAATTGAAGAACGCGTGAGAGGAGCAGCAGCAGCAACGAAAGAGACTTGCATGTCCTCGAAAGACGTCATAGTATTCAACGCTGTAGATACTCCTGACGCCCAGACAATGCCAGCCACTGTATGGGATATCAAACGCCAAAATGCCCTCCCAAATTTTGTGCCATGCTGGCAATGCGACGCTCCAGTCCAGAACAGGTCCTTTTCCTTTCCTTTCCTCCTGCAAAGCCATCCTATATATTGTTTCCCCCACCATGTGTCTCCCTAGATCTCATCTGCACGTCTATTTCCCCTTGAAGGTTCCCTCGAACCCAGGTCGCTTCGCGGGCTTCTTGCCACCCTTCTTGGGCGCACCCTTCTTCTTGCCCTTGACGCCCTTGCTGTCTCTCCTCGCCTTGAGGTTCTCCTCGCGCTTCTTCTGTCGCTTCTCTTTGCCCTCGGTGACGTTTGTTAGGCGCTCTTTCCACTCCTGCTTGCTCTTGTCCTTTTGCTTCTGCTGGCGCTTCAGACTCTTCTTGAGCAGGTTGACGTCGTCAAAGACCTTCTCGCCCTGTGCGCGCTTCTTCGCGTTGAGCCAAAGGTCTTTCTCTTGGATGTCTTTGCGCTTCTCCTCGTCGTAGCCGTTGATGCGGGCCTGCTTCTTCTGGGCAGCCTCGAGCGCAGTCTTGGTGTCGGATTTACCCTTCTTTTTGCGGGACTCGAGAAATTTGGAAAGACCGCCTTCAAGCTCTTGCCCGTCTTCCCAAGCGACTTTGCCGAAGTTGAAGCTGCGCTCGTGTTCTGGGGATCGTGCAGGGAAAATCGAGGGTGAGCCGGATCCGCCTCTTATCCGTGCGAGCTGCTCTTCTGCCTTCTGGCGCGCTTCGTCCTCCTTGGCTTCCTGACGACCAGCCTTCTTCGCCACCTGGCGGGCGGCTTCCTTCTTTCGTCGGGCTTCGATGAGCTCGGCCCGGTTCTTTGCAGGTCGTCCGTCAGGGCCGTCGGCCTTGCGAGCAGCCCGCATCGCCTCGAGTTTGGCGTTCAGTCGTGCTCGGAATTCTTCTTGGCTCTTCTCATCGATCTGTAGGGGCTTCTTCTCTTTCTTTGTGTTCTTTGTAGGAGCTTCTTCTGGAATTGAGGTCGAAGACGAGGCGTCGGACGCTGCTGTGGAAGTATTGGAATTTGCAGTAGTGGTGGGAGCGGTGGACTGACCCTCTTCAGCATCGACAAGGCCACTGACATCTAGAGCCTCAACACGGTCCTCTGAGTCCTCAAGGCCATCATCAGACTCGTCGTCTTCTTCTTCGTCGACATCAATCTCCTTGGGCTTCTTGGTCTCTTTCGGTGCAGTGAGACCTTCCTTGAACTCGGCCTGCGACGCCTTCCTAGCCTCCTCCTTGTTCTTTTTTTGTGTTTGCTTCTCCTTCTTCTTTTCCTTTTTCTTTTCAGCCTTGATCTCAGCCTTTGTCAATGTCCGGCCTTCTCTGACGATCTCTGCAGGCTCCGCCTCAGCATCCTTCTTCGTCTTCTGCTTCTTGGCCTTCTTTATCCCTTCAAGTGGCGTCTCCTTCACAATATCCATGTCAAGATCTGAAGAAGGCGCCTCAGACACGGCATCGTCCTCTGCTTCACCTTCCAATTCGCGCTTGCGCTTGCGTGCATTCTCGTCCAGTACGTCCTGGGCAGTCTTGTGTGATGCGGGATCCAACTTCGCTCGCTTGGCGGCCTGGCGCTCTTCTGTGGTTTGCTTCTTCTTTTTTTGCCATTGTGTCTGAACAGCATGTCAGCGAAAAGCTGGTGCCACTAGCGCGGTGATGCGTACACTTGTGATACTCTCGTCCTTTCCGTAGTATTCTTTGGCTGGGATCAGCGACATCAATCCTTCGAAGGCCCGGGCATGGCTCTTCAAGCGCGACTGGAGCTCTCAGTTAGCGGCAAGAATGGTGCGGGGCGCCTTTCTGCAGCGTACCTCAAGGTCGTCAGGCATAATGGAACAGTAGGTAAGTTGCACGTGTTCGTGGTTGAGAGGGTGTGAGATTTGTTCAGCGAGCCGTGACGTCGGCGTGTGAAGTTGCGGCAACGAGGTCGTGTGCAGGGCAAAATGCGAAATCTTGGCGATACGACTTTTCGATTTGGCGCTACAGAAAATAAAGTCGTTCCTTCCTCGTTACCGCCTTCGCACAGACCAATGACCCGGCGCGACCCCAACCTCCTGCCAGCCCGAGCGGCCGCGCCCAAATGCCATCAGCGCTCGTTCACTAGCATCAGCCTCGTTTATACTGTGGTATTATCCTTGGCTGACTGACTCAGACCGCGTGTCCCTTGCTACGCGCGTTGCTGGCACATTTGCTGGTCACGATAAACCTGGAGACGCATGCACAGCCACCCAGAGCAAACGCAAGCACAACCTCAGCTGCTTTGCCTTATATGTGATCTGCGAGCTAACGCCGCCTTGTCTTCTGTAGCGCCTGTCCCTCCAAGATCAACAACCTATCGTTCCGCCTGCTCCGCTGCTATTGTCTTTCGCTCAAATGTCGTCGATGGCGGTTGAAGCCAAATCTCTATCATCACTCACAGCACTCGCGTCTAATCCACCAGCATATCCAAGAAACCCCACACATGTGAAGCATGAGCCATTAGTACTCTACATCGCTCGTGTACCAGGCAGCAAAGGTACGACTGCTGTTCGATGCTCAGGTGATGTAGGTCTGACGTTTTCATAGATGTTTTCCTTTCGCCTATGAAGCCCCGCGAAAAGGTGGTCACAGCAGAAGACATTCAAAGCTCTTTTTATTTTGTTCATGTCGAACACCCTCAAGATGTCGACCTCGTGGGCTCCCCAGGTTCTGAATACTCGAGTTTTTCAGAAACTCGACCAAACGCTGCAAACCGACTTTCGACACCGGTAATCCAGCGCAAGGCTGTTGCAAATACGCCAACTGCTGCGCCGGCGCGAAAACCTGTGCCTGGAACCCTGGCTCCTATCCCGAATTTTGAGAGTAGACAAAACGTCAGCGCAGGACATTACGCTCAAAGGCCAGGAATGCTGACTCCTGGGTACGAGCCACGTCGATCCTACGATTCGGGTCAGTCAGAGACAGAGAATAATATTTCAACATATCAACCGAGGCCAGAGGTAAATACCTGTCCTACTGGTATATCACTTACGCTTATCCGACGAGATCCGGCATCTGGCGCTCAATGGAACGTTGCTCGAATTGACGATCCTACTATTACTGAGGTCTCATCTGCAGGCTTAGCTGAATCTGCTGCAAGGCGGAAACCAGGTACGCCTTTGTACATTGCAATATCGAATCCTGGGTACTCCAAGTTTCTTCACTCCGACTATGAGCAGAGACCCTCTATGCCTACGCACACCAGCGATTTGTGCATTCGAGCTCATCAAACATCGAATGCTCCGCCGCGCTCAAGTATGGACTACCACTCAGAAACTTCATCGAAAGACGATAACGTATTCCGCCGTCGCTTGTGGATGGAGGGCTTGCAACATGGCGGGGGCTTTGGACACCGCAAAAATGGTTCACATGACTACAACTCCAGTCGGCCCACTTCAAGAAGCAACTACGACGACAGAGCGTCTGCAGATCAGCCCCTACCCTCGCCTTCGTTTCTGACACGAGAAGATCAATCATATGGTACACTTCAGGTTTCCGAACGGCAGTCGAATTTTCGAGGGTACGTTTTCACTAGCCCTTGGAATGGGCGTTGTGAATTTGTCACTGGTGCGAGTGGTGGCTCGTTGAAGGTACGTTGGTTGGCTTGGACTCAACGATTTGCGCACTTAGCTAAAACTCCACAGTGTCGGCATATAATCCCTAGTCTACAGGGTGGACCGCCTGCTGCTGCGACCGTGAGCGAAATGCGGTTCAATCTGCCAAGTGCCAACAAAGCACCGTCACCGAAAGAAGAAACTTCGAAAAGGTCATCGTTCTTTAAGCGAGGACGACACAGCCGCAACAACTCATCGGTGTCAGTAAACCGCGATGATAACGTAGATGATGCGAGGACCTCATTGGACCGTATGGATTTGTCTTTGGGCAAAGAGTTTGCGGGAGGCGGCTTCGGTGGGAAGCAAGCCAAGCTGGGCAAGATCATTCTGGAAGACGAGGGCTTGAAGATGATGGATCTGCTGGTGGCCACCAACATTGGACTGTGGTGGCGGGCATATGAAAAGGCTCAGGCCGTCGCAAGAGGTGATTGAGGCAGCTTCTAAAGTGGGACATCGTTCAATTGTCATTGCCTCTGACTGGGGATAACGCACGAACTAGTCGAATTGGAAGTCACGCCGCACAAGCCAAAGCAATTACTCACGTCAAACACGTCGCTGCTTGTCTTCCAAGGGCGCTAATCATACGATCAAAAGCCCTGTGTTGTGGTTTCAACTCTCTCACCTTCCCACATTACCCACCAACACCTTTACCTACGACATACCTAGCGACCAGCATCGCTTTTGTCCCATTCCCACCTTCACATTCCTCCCTTCCCGACCTGACGACTCGCCTGCCTGTCGTCGGTCAGCACTAGCATGCTCAACGTACAGTTTCAAGTCAGCGCAGCCCTCAGAGCCATGCTTGTCACCGGCGTCATCCTCGCACCTGCGGTCATGGCGACGCCAGCAGTCCAGGACCTGGTCGATCTGAGGGTAGTCATAAATGCAGCAGCGAACACAATCGGCGCTCTGAACAATCCTAACCGAGGCTGGGGCCTGTTCGGTGGCAGCAGTCAAATGGGCACTGCAAATCTCATCAACAACGTCACAAGCACGATTCTGCAGTCAAAATTCCAGATCGACACAAACAAGGTACGAACTTCCCTACTGTCTTTGTTATCGTTACTGATACGCGTGCAGACGGCCTGGCTCAATCCCATGAATGTTACCAACGCGACGGACCCGAGTCTCAATGTCACTTTACCGCGGCCTTGGACGCCAACGCTTCCTTTGAGCTCCAGCATGGCTCTCCCTTCAACTCTTCCGACCAGTACACCCACCCTCCAGAACATCACTACAGACCTATCAACACCGTACACCGATTACGTCTCCTCGATACCCAACTTGAGTACAAGCCTTACCTCACTTGGGCGCGCCTGGCATCGTGAGATGAATTCACCAATCTCGGAGGCCATTGGTGTCTTACAAGAGAGCATCACCACGCTGCAAACCACTATGCTGCAAAATGAGCTCATCGACAGCTCAGCCATTTTGCGAACCATTCGTGCCAGCAGTTCGCTAGAGAGCGCACAGCAAGCCTGGAGTCGCTTCCTCAATCTTCCTGGAAGTGCAAGTGGTGGTGATTCGAGAGGGGACGACACACCAGCGCGAGAGAAGAGGTCACTCCAGCGACCAGCGCCAGCAAACGGTAAACAATACACACATAAAGAACTTTGGGGTCGGAAAGAGCTATCGAGGGTCGGCGAGCCAAATCAGAATGATGCTATCATGGAGTGGGAAGTGCAAGCCGAGGATCTGAAGCGTGGTGCGGCTCAACCGTCCAGAGCGTGACAGTGGTCTTAGCATATCATCTTCGCCGCAGCTGGTCTGCTGGGTAGGTCCTACTACTCGATCAATTCAATGAAGCCTGCATTTCCCTCTTGAGATGTATGTTGTATAAAGTGACCCAAGAAAGATCTATTGAGCTCAAAGTCATGAGTAAATGGTCGTTCATGAAACCCTTTTAGGGCCTGGAGAATTCTTTTCATTATCATTTGTGTCATGACAGATTTGTAGAAGCAATGACGTGCATGCAGAGGAACAAGTGCACACACCCGCCCAGCCACAATTTGGATCATCCCAGAATTTGAGGACGACAGATTTGAGAAAGGGGAGGCTTTATGGAGCTTTTGTAGCTCGACTGGCGAAGCATGCAAGCATACTTGGCGAAATCCGTCATTTCCAGTCAGAGAGCGAAAGCAGCAGGCATAGAAGAACTTGTCCAAGATTTTGATTCGATGCAGGAAAATCCTAAACCCCTGACAGAGGCGATACATGGATTGGTTGGAATGATTTAAACAGGCGGCAAGAACGCAGACATACTGTTGATGGATATGCTTTTGACGTTTCAAGGAAAAAGAAAGCAGTGGTGTGGCGTGGAGAAAGAGGATATCGGTATAGAAGGACTGATGTATTTCGACCGAGCGAGTGCAGAGATGGGATAATGGAGTTATGCTTTGTGTTTGCGATGTATTAAGCCACGGCCATGACAGTAGTTGTACGGAATTCTTCTCGCATGTCTTGCATGGAACAACTTTCGGAACAGCAAGAGCACGTGGATCTGTCTTCCATGATTTTTTAAAGAAAGAGAGGCAGAGTTGCAGACATTGGCGTTTTTTGTCATGGGTTCGAGGGTTGGTGCTGGATACTGTATTGGTATGGATTGAATATCAAGAGAGATGACAAGTATTTGTGCAGGCCGGTGTTGATAGCAAGCGATGAAATCGGCTGTCTTGGTGGGATGGCTCCGGGTGTAACCCTCCCGTCGTCGCAGTCTCTGTTATGATTTTGATTAAGAGAGGAAGATTGTAGGACATCAGAAGAACTGAGCGGTAAATACTCTGTGCTGAATCTTTTCTTTTTACACAACGACATCGCCGCAGCATTTTCAACGGTATGTATACTGTGGACTCATCGAATTCCTACACGCATAATTTCTGTCAACCCCGGTCCAAGACATAGTGGACTTTTCTGCTCTTTATTCAGGGAACGGACAGCAGGAAAAGCCATCATAGTACTGAATGATGGTTTTTGGGAGAAAGCAGAAGTCACATATAGACGCGTGATAGACGTTTTGTTCAGGATATGCCACCGTGCTGAACACACAGCGATGCTGAAGAAGAAGATGTTACGTGTAGATGGTGAGACGTGGCAGAGCCATGCTACACAGAGTATATATCCGCAGTTAACAATTCCTGTTGGAGAGAAGCAGCCATGGAAATCCTGGTTGTCAGTTTAAAGAATGCAAGACATGGCGTGTAGATAGTTCGCAAACTCGACGCTCCATACAGGAAATGCCGTTCAGTTTTTGAACAAAAGCAACAAGATAAGAACATGTGCTACTGCCATGCAACTTTAGAAACTAGAACAAGGAAGAGCATGGGGACATGCTTAGTACCAGATTTGATCTTGGACAATGCAGCAAGGGACAACGGAGCAGCAAGACATACAGAGATCTTCTGGAGTATATCTCCCATGTCTGTCCTGCTTGTATATCGATGCCATCGCCACCGTCAGCGCAAATGACATATACGTGTTTACAAGTACGGCTCAAACACCCCAAGCTCCCACTTCCAAGCACCCCACTGCAGCCCATCCCCACCTCCCCTTCCCTTCCCTTTCCTTCCCTCCTATCCAAAAAGATACCTCCTCCCTCCTCCCAAAAAAAAGAACAAATGTCCCCTGCCAGACTCGAACTGGCGGCCTTGGGATATCCGCTTCTATCCAGAAAGCAGTCACAGTATGAGAGACTATGAGACCCACGTGATAACCAACTACACCAAGGAGACCATCGACCATC
Organism: Phoma sp. RAV-16-625; assembly: GCA_004335185.1. Lineage (NCBI taxonomy): Eukaryota > Fungi > Ascomycota > Dothideomycetes > Pleosporales > Didymellaceae > Phoma > Phoma sp. RAV-16-625. The sequence goes on from SAUA01000122.1 coordinate 102,547, forward strand.
GGAATGGTGATTAGATAAGCAGCCCAGAAAATGGTTGGGATATATTGTCGTTTGTTCTGTGATGGGGGGATTGGGATGGGATGGGATGTGACGGAATTGAGGGGGTGGTGGGGAGTGGGACTTACTTTTTTTTTTGGGGGGGGGGGGGGGGGGGGGTGGTGGGGGGGGGGGTGTGGGTGGGGGGGGGTGTCGGTCTACCTACATGTTGTGTTGGGGGGACCCCCGTCAGACGAGACAAGCCGAG